>CM069449.1:53936459-54134035 GCA_035610835.1 Ophiura sarsii
TACCATTTTTTCCTATTTCCAGGAGAATTTGATATAACACGATATTTATATACTATATTTTTCTTTTTCGCAGACATATCCTCTCCAAAAAAACACCTATTTTTAGAAATCGCAGACATAGCGTAAAAACACCCCTATTTTTGGGAACTCGCGGACATAAGTGACCGCGGATGGTACAGAAAAAGCAACTTTTCCACGATTTTTGGAACGATCATGAGCACCCAAAGTCAATGTTGACTGACACCACCGGGCCAGCGAGTACTGTCTCCTCATTCCATAATGTCTGGCTAACATATCAAACAGTGAAATATTTAAGAAAAATCCCAGCTACTGCTAATAATTCAAGGCTTGAAGATTAGTGTCACCAAACATGACAATTGACAATACACTATGTCCATTTCATAAATTAGCATAAACATTGTAATTCCTAAAGTTAATTCCGATTATTAGAGTCAGTCCTCCAAACCAAATAAATGGCATTCCAAAAAACGGTGATGACAATAACCGTTGCAATAACACAATTGTTGCGTGTTATTGGCACCCATATTGTCACAGATAATTTGCTTTGGTTTATATACATAGGACAACACTCCCCAACATTCTTGTAAACATATCAAATCAATCCGGAAATTATTTGCAAACAAATTTCCTAAATATGTTTTGTCTGTGCAAACACTAAACCAGGCTGTCCAATATAATGTCCATCGCTGCCATGTCACAGGCATGTAGGGCAATGGGACTGAATATACCAGTGTGTTGACCCAGCTGGCTATTGCTGAGGGTCTCATACTATAGTGTATCCGGAGCTACATTTGTTGTAGTTTCTCTTATTTTAATATCCAAAGTGAAAATGTCCTTAATATTGGAAAGAATGAATAAAAAACACTGAGATCCAAAAATTGGATGAATAATGATGCAATTTTCCCAATGATAATTTATGATCATGGTGAATGTATGGCATCAGATGTTATAATGTCGAGTAAGTATTGACTAAATACAATATACACTAACTCCGCTAATTTATCAAAGAATATTGTTATCAAAGTATCCTATGTAGTGACCAAGTGACAATTTAGCTTTGAAACACACTATAGAGACTAAGGGTAACCTATATATATGATTTAAGCAAATTTACTCAATCATTTACCAGTTTTAAGACATTCTTATTATTGAAATCAGGTGTTTTTACACCTTACAATATTTAATTAATTTCCAGCAGAAGTGCCATTTTAGTTCCAAACAAACTATAACCCTATCCCCAATACTGCAGCCTGCATCTGGACCCACACAGCGTTGTACTGCATATTTCTGTGTTGTCTGTTTTGATTGTAAACGATGCGACGATAATCTCCGTACTGTGATGAGCAGACAGGTTTGATGGAAATGGAAGACACAAGCGTTTCGCTGGTTTCCTGTATTTATAGCAAATATTGTGTAATTTGACTGTCGAGGGGAGAGAAAATCTAAATAAGCGTACCTGTATGGTATTTAGCACATCAAATACAAAACTTCCTGTATTAAGTTATCAAGCACAATGATATTGAAGAAGGAGTGAATGGGGAGGGGTTGAAGAAAAATTACATTTTGCACCAGGAATTCGAACAAACGATCAAAACGCATTAAAAAATACTATTTTGTTTACAAAATTAACACTATCCTTTGACTACCACAAATTGCAGGGATGCAATTTAAAGACCTTTGTTGCCTGATTGTAGCCTTATAATGAGCATTTTGTACCAAATTCACACACTTTTATTTCAGTTTCCTCATCAATTTTAGGCATACACTGATGCTAACTGAGTGGAATCTCTAAATTAGGAGCTTGCAATTTTCAGCGAAAAATCGTAATCTTTTCCCCATTTACACAAAATCAGTTTGATTAGATGTGGCAAGATGTCATTTACTTCTATCTATTTGACTAATTGCTATTTGTATATAATTAATGGCCCAATTGAAGAGTCGGCAAATGTTATTAGAGTGGTCGCTCGTTGTTAGTTGACTAATCAATTAAATTAGTCGATACCGATGTTTGAATGATCAATTAGTCAATAACAATGTTTGAATAATGTACTTGTCAGAATATATGTGTCATGCCGAGAGAGTGGAGTGCTCGGTCATTTATTTAGATAACATGAATTACATTCTTTGATGTTACCAATGCAGCACGCCACTTGTTTCTAATTTGGTAACATCTAGTGGAATGAGGGTTTTATACTCAACACCAGGGCTCAAAATACACCGGGGTGAAGGGCGATTAGGCCTTAGTTTTTACAAAATAGCCCCTGAGAAAATGTTGGCCTATGGTAAAATGTACGTAAGGGGCGATTTTTGGCAGATTTTGCTCAAAATAGCCCCCATAGCCCAAAATGTATTTTCACCCCTGCTCAACACCAAAAAGTGCTCACGGATAATTTAGGCTCTAATGAAATGAACAGCTTTTCTATTCTCTGACAAAAACATCATACATTACGACTGACTCACCAAAACAAAAATAAACAAACAAACAACCAAAATAAACCAAAAATAACAACAACAAAACAGGTTTTTCAAATTACATGCAGGCTCTATTGAATGGAATATTAATTATACTCCCCACCAAGAATCTGTACATCCCTCTATGTTTTTCTGTGCAGAAAATGAGGATGCTGTCAAATTTATATCTAATCTCTGCATCAACTGCTGTGTTTTTACAGTGAGTGTGTACTTTGAGAGGTTGAAAACAGATATAGAACAGTGATTTCATATACAAATCATTTCTCAAGCGTCCTAGTTTGATAGTTGTTATATTTATTGTCTCTCATATACCTATATATTCCCCTGATATCATTACGGTGTTGTTTACAGTGCCGTGTAAACAACGCATGCATCATAGTAGATCGGCCAAGATATTCAAGAAAGAGCCGAGAGACACCGAGAACCCAGAGTTTTGTTGATGTAGTTTGAATATTTTGTCAGGTTGCATATGATGACACATGGGAGAGCTCGGCGATGAGACTAACTGGCTCGCATCTGCTGGGGTAACCAACACTCCATGAATGCATTTGCCCCCTTGTCGCTAGACGAGGATATAATTTAACAAACGACTCTCCACTTTAAGCTCCTTAAGAGTGCAGTGTTGAAGAGTCCTTTGGAGTGTTTACTAAATTCCCCAATTGGGCCTGCAATGTTAGAGTGAGAAAAAAATGTTTACTTAACTTGGGTTTAAGGTCAAGATAGTTTTAAGTGATTGGAGGAAAAAACGTTAAAGAGAAATATTTTATGAAAAACAGTGAAGGGATCAATATAATTGCATTTTACATGAAATACATAAAATTATAAGCTATTATAGTAGATTCACAGAATTTGTCCGGTTTACCATTTCAGTGTAGGTATTATCTTCCAATTGATGAGGGGAGACAGTGATTTGAAATCTTAATGTGATCATTGACACATATGGTTCTATGCTTCCCTGTGTCTTGAATCACATCAATGTTGAATAGCGTGCTATTTGCTTGAATAGTTCTAATTCATGAATGGACGCATGATGTTTAGGGATGTGTTGGTAGCGAAACTAATAGCATCTAAATGATGCCGATATCGTCGTGATTTATCTGATGTGGTTACTCTAATGTTTAATGGGATAGGTCCAAATCAATAACCGATCGGCCAATGTTTATGAGTCTAGTAATAGTATAATATGTTATCCATAAATATTTTATGTTATAATTAACCATTATGAAAACCCAGCTTAAAAAATGTGACCATTGTGAAAAACATGCCTGGTCAAAATTAATTTAGTCTGTTGACAAACATAGAGAATCCTTTTAATAATTATATAAAATGTTTCAAATTAGCTTTAAAAGAAATGGACACACCAAAGTCAATTCTATGCTGTAACTAAAAAACTGATTGCTATAAAATAGTTGATTAATTTCTTCTTCTTTCTCTTTGTCTCTTTTCATGACCGTCTCATCATCTGACGTGGATTTATACATTTACAGGTAAGTCAAAATACTTTTAAAAACAATCCAACAAGACCCCACACAATACATTTGTTCAAATGTTGGTAGTTGAGCATAGAGCCCATGCCGTTAAAATATAGTGAACTAACAAAAGGGAGCTTATTTTGTTTTGCACCACAGACCTATGAATGAAGGGACGACTTCCGTGAAATAAAATAGTGGTTAGTTATATTATTTTGAGTACTTTACACAGAGATTTCATGATTTAAATTATCACCATTCTAAAACAAACCCACTGTAATGCTAACCGCAACTTTTGCCATTATGAATATCATGAAGATGCATTAATTGTATGTGCAATTGTACATGACAACATATAGAATTTTTTTTTAAAAAACCAAAAATTTAAAAAAGGAATTTATTCATGTACGGAGTAAGCAAACAGTCTAATCGTTCATGCTCATTTTGATCAGAAATATTGCGGTGAGGGAACAACATAGCACTGTCCATGACCTTGCATATGATTTAAAACTGATGCATAAATGATGTGGAAAACAGCGGGAATTAACGCATGAAGAAAATTGAGAAAACAGGTAAAATGCACAAACCTTATGGCTCGTGTCCGCATAAATGGTACACTGCCAAGGGATGTACCATTGCAGATGGGAGGGGTGGTGCTTGATATTTTTATGATGTGTATAATTGTTGCAAATTGAAAGTTGGGGAATACAATTCTTGGAAATCATGAAGGTTGCAAGTGAAACTTATTTGGCTTCTGAGTAATTTATTCAAACCACTTAAATGTTAACATGTGATTTCTTGCACCCTGTATCGTTACCGGCCGGCCGTATGCATAGATACTGAGGCACAAAAAGGTTGTTCCTTTGAGGTCTAGATTAAAAGTATCATCTCACCCCTATGCTTCATGAAAGAATACCAAGCAAACCCACACCAACCTATTGAATGGTGCATTCCCATGAGACCTATCCTCCCCCCTACCATCATAACGTTCCATACCTGCAGAGCTGGAGAAAAATGTTTATTTTCCGGGAAGCAAGTCAAATTTCCCATAATGTTTTACATAATTTCATGTGCAAAACCGCTGTATATCATACCAATGGGCAACATTTCCCTCCAAATGCCAAGATGTGTATCCAATCCCAAAATGTCTTTGGGATGAGATGGATACCCAGCCAAATTCCCCATTCCCCTACTACATGCATTAGGCCAAAAAAAGAAGAAGTTGTGTTGCCCTCAAGTGCCAAAAATTTAAGATCAGGTCGGTCGGTCAGAATTTTTTTCTTCTTCTTCTTTGGCTGAACAATATATGCTTTATGTCAAGACAAAATTGGTAGAGGCCCATATGTCAATTTAACCTATGTTTCTAGTGTTACAATAGTCTAAAAAACATTTATTTAAGCTTACTGATTCATTTCAAGCCAGAAATAGTAACATTTAGACACTTTTAATCAAATTTAAATCTTTAAAAAAAAAAATGTGACCCTAGTTTTTACGATTTTAGGGTCGGTCGCTGAGGGCAACACAACTTTTTTTGGCCTTACCTGACCCACCCGTCACACCCTCTACAAGTATTCAATACAGCATGAAAGAGTACTAGTCACCCAATATGAAGCCAACCACTACTCATGCACACGACCAAATCAATGCTAATTTTGAATTATTTATTTTTCAAATTGAATTACCCACATAGTTAACTCGATTCCCTGGGCCAATTCCTGAACCAATTCTGCAATCTTGTGCAGGCAAGCAAGCAGGGAAGACAGACAGTCCCTTTATACAAGTCTCATCTTAAAATGTGTGATGCTTGGAATAAATAATATACAACACTGTGAAATGAAGGAAACGAGATGGAATCCTAAATGAGATTAGAAAACGGGTAGCGATTACATTTGTCGGTTCAGATGACATTTGTGTTCAATCTTTTTCTTAGTTTCTGCTATGTTTTTCATCGGAGCTGGGTGGGAAAAGAAGGCTGGAATATATAAGACGGATTGCTTCACGCAACATGATTACATTGAATTGAACATAGAGGGTGTGGCACAGAGATGGGACAGCCATAATTCCAAACGAATTGTGGTGCCAGGATTTCAAACATATGGGATCAAAGAAGATTTTAAAGACACCACCACAATTCATTGCGTTTTTGCAAAATGTCCTTAATCTGGTCCCCAATTCATCTCTTAAGAGCCTTAGTTGGCTGGTGCTCATGCAATGCATTATGGGATATCCTTAAAATCTGGGATGTAATTAAGCCATGGAGTCAGCTTAGAAACTCTTAAGATTTTCATCCACATATGATAGCTCACCTGGAAGCATGTACTACCAGGACAAAGTCTTAGAGTAGCACTATGCTTAATATTACATACTAGCCAGTCACAAATATTGGGGATTGGGAGTCGTTCGAGTGGACTATGGTATGAAAATCGCTCACAGCGACTTGAAAGATTGAACGACCAGTCGCGCACAAGTTGGATTGAAGTTAACTGCAGCAATTCAGGCAGTGCAAATTTTGGAAAGATGCTCGAGGTCGCCTCTGACTAAAATGGAAACAGTTTGATGATCAAATGACGTAAATTACATCATCAGATGCAACCCCCAGATCTCAAAGCGACTAGGTTATCAGCATTAGGGCTATTTTTAAAAATAGAAGAAGATCGTGATGAAGATATTGGCAATCTAAACATATTAATGTCCCATCATTGTATGTGGCCAGTATTAATTTGTCTAATCATTGAAACTTCTAATGAAATAACTAAAACAGAATCTGTTTTGAATTGAATTAAATTACTGAATCTTTGGGCCAGGCCAAAGCTTGAGAATACGTTTCTAGGGTTAGCCACGGATCCATGGGCTAACATTGTACTCTATTCAAACACATATCTGTCCTCTGGTAATCGAGTCTGAACTCTGAATGTCATCACGGGGCAATTTAAGCCACCATGAATACAAGGCAGTAGATTGTTCCCATCCCATCCTAGCTAAATCCCTCCTCAAGACCCGTAGCACTGACCTGTATTCCGCAGGTGGCCAGGAGGGGCTGGCTTTCCTTTTATCAATGTTGACATTATTGGGTGGGTGAACTTTTCTGTCTTTCAAGGGAATATTATTGTAGGCCTATAAGTAGTGTACTTTTTTCAACTTTTATTCAATTTTATACCAATTTAAATTCCTGGGCAATTTTCTTTTGGCAAGACAGTTGATTGACACTAAGAGATGATTATGCCATAGATCACATAGAATCATATAAGTTCAACTTTAAACAAATGTGTAAAGCAAATGCATTTTCATCTCCCTCGACTATCCAAATCTTGTCATTTTGTAGCTTTTGTTAATTTTAAGCTCCTGCACAGCTAACAATAGTTATTGTCAATATTAGTGAATCTGGGGAACTAATTCCTAGTTATTATACAAGAATCTAAAATAAATGGATTTAATATGATGTGCTTTATAATTTGGGATGTGTCACTATCCAAATATGCTTTTGGGGCAAAAAGTGATTTTAGAGGCAAAGTGTGCTTGCTTTTCTTGCACACAAATATGTCATATTGGTTAATGTTTACACATTTCTTACTTGATTGTCAAAACCAAAATTTTCATTCAAAACTAAATTTAAACTAAACAAGGTCTAGATAAACACTTCCACAGTTTTGCAATTTGGTGTTTTATCAACCTATTGAGACTCAATCTGTTTCTAATAACCATTTTGATTGGCTGCAAAGAGAGCCTTATAGGCCAATCCCACAAAATGTTTGAGATATCACAAAACTCTTTCTTGATTTGTTACTTGGATTTTCATGATTATAATGGCAGCTACTATAGTAATCAGTGACATCCCATCATGAAAAGACAGTGCAGTGCCGCAAGATACAAAAATCCAAAGAATAAATCCAACATAAGAAGGGATATAGATGTTAACTTGCTCATTCCAGTTCGATGACCAAAATATACACGTAGGCATGATCTATGTGTCGCATTCATGTGATGAAGATTTGACACGCAAAGGTATTTCACTAAACAATATCCTCCTTTATATTTGATTGCAAATTCAGAAACCACTGAACCAAGACGAGGCATGTTTGTACTCAATGTATTGCAATTTTCACATTCATTCCAAATATGGTCATGTTTAATTTCAATTTTAGATTTTTTTTCTCACTTTTGTAGACAAATATTGACATTTTTTGTTGCTAAACGAGATGCGCATATCAAGGGGCAAGGTTTGATGAAGAGATGCCAATGTACTCTATGTAGCATAGAGTCTCAACTCATCCAAGAATTGTGTTAAATTAAACAAATATAGGTAGGCTGGAAATCTTTAGAAGTTGCTGGTCTAATGGTTTTAGGGAGATTTTGAGTCAAAACAGTTTGACAAAGAGGTAGCAGTGTTTCATCACATGTATCGTTCAATTCTATCTGATGTGCAAAACGTAAATTGCACATAGAATAATAATAGATTGTACTCCAAAGGGTTTTCATTATGAATGGTAGTCTGGTTTCATGACCCTGATTTCTAGACAAGAAGCAAGATTATTTAGTTGTGCATGTAGGCATGACATTATAAACATCTGACATCCACGCTGCCAAATTTTGCAGTATATACTTGACATGTAAAGGGTTCAACAAAAGGAAGTATACACCTTGTTTATGTCATTTTGAGTAACATTCAATTTTCTTTTTGACCAAACAGGCTAGATAGGCATTTAGATAAATCTTTTAGGCATCATTTGATACCAAATTTGCCCCCCCCCCCAACAACAAAGATAAACCATGATTAGTACCATTTAAAGAAAATTGGTCACTTCTCAAAAGTCACATATCAACGCACCCAAGCCGCGAGAAAATGCTGTGCGTGGCACTTTAAATGGCCGGGAATGAAATGGATATTGATCACACAGTGGGGATGCGTTGGGTTGTGCCTGAACGAGCGGGCTATTTGATTATGGACAGGTAACATGTGGTATTTTCTTCCCGCGTAGTGTATTGAAAATGTGACTTTTGAAAAGTGACTAATTTTCTTTAAATGGTGCTAATCATGGTTTATCTTTCTTGTAAGGGGGCAAATTTAGTATCATATTATGCTTAAAAGATTCATCTTAATGCCTATAATCTAGCCTGTTTGGTCAACAAAAAAAATTGAATGTTACTCAAAATGACATAAACAAAGTGTATACTTTCTTTTATTGAACCCTTTATTTTCTATCTTGCGAAGAACAAATTTTGAACTCTAAATCATGAATTACACTTGCGGTAGCTTGAATCCTGTCCATATATGGGCAATTTTATGCCTACATTGAACCTTGTAGACCTTGTACCTTGGGGAACCGTGATGTGATGAATTCCGTAGCATTTCATATTAAAATTATCGGTAAAGTAGGCGGGCCTCCCAATAACAGTAAATCCAGACAATTTACCACTGTTGATCAGATGTACTTGTGGTGGGCAGAATATGATTGCCATCCAAGTTTCTAAAATAAAATAAAATGATTGGCCTGAATATCTTTGGTCCTAAATTAAAATTGCAGTCTTTAGCCCCGCCCCCCCCCCCCCCCCCCAAAAAAAGTTGTTTGCTTGCCCTCGTCTGACCGACCGTGTAAAACAGTCCCGATCATGTCACTTTTAACATATTTTTACTTTTAAAAAAAATCACATTTTTTTCAAGTCACGTATATGACCTTCATTGACACCCATGTGACCCCATATGGATCAGGTTTTATACTTAAAAATGGAAAATGTATTAAACACTATTTTTCCCTCTATTTCTGGTATTCAGGTACCTAATTTGGATTTTTTTTATTTTAAATTCCGACCGACAGACCCTACCTTTTAGAGAGCATCTTTGGACAAACAAACCATTTTTTTTGTGGCCTTATAAATAGTTGCCCACAATCTCTATTCATTGCTGTTTTTACTGTAGGGCAGGTAGGGGCAAATCAGTATTGGTAAGGCCAAATTAAATTAATTGTTTGTCTCAAAGCTCCCGCGCGCGTTAGTTTATTGATGCGCATTAGAAAATCTGAAAAACACTTTCTTTTTTTTCTTCAAAAAAATAAAAAATAAAATCAAAAATTTCACAGATTTTTCAGATTTTCATTGATCACATCATCTTAAATACAAAAGTTCACTTTTACAAGGATTTCAATATTTTATATTTAAAAAAAAAAAAATTGGCCTTTTAATTTGGCCTAATGCAGCCATTTTATTTTCTCTGTCAAAAGTGTCAAACTATCATGAGCACAGATACCCAAAAAAACAAAAAAGTTTGCAGTACACTTGTATTACCTTATGGCTTTTGACATGATTTTGGTAATGACCCTGTATACAGTGCCTTGGGGCTTGGCACCTAACAACTGTTCAGTAGTGAATGATACAACACAGACGTCTTTAAAGTTAAACTTGAATGTATGCTCTATGTGCACTTCCTTGTTTCTCACCATACAGATCCATCATCTATTACAGCTCAAATCTTTGCATTCTTTTTCTTTGCTGAATAAATTGCCTCAAGGCCCAAAACATGAACTTAGTGACTCTACTACAAATATTACTTTCTAGTGGTGAGATGAAACGTCTTATAAAAAATATTGAAATTGTGTTTTTATGGATATTAGATAGGAATGTTTTACGAGAACTTTAATAACCCCATCCGTCACTTGTACTATGTGTATTTTACAAACATGGAACACTTATTTACTGTAACCAAAGTATAGTGTTGAAAATTGAGTCAAGATCATTAGTATTTTGTAAGAAAACAAACTCTGTTAGTGTAATAAAACGGCTATGTAATTTAGATTGCACTTGAACTTTATCTACCTCGGAAAAGTTAGTGTCTATTTAAGATGAAACACTTTTGGTCTGTAACCAAGTAACGCATTGAAAACTGAAAACTGATACATGTGATTTTAAAAAGTTGAAACTTCATTTTATTATACTGAGACAACTTACTGTAAAAGCCAATATTTTCGCGTACAGATATTTTCGCGGATTTTGATATCAAAGACATTTCGCGAATTGTTTTTTTCGTGGGCGACCGTCTGAAAGCATTGCATGAATGTGTAAAGCAATATTTTCGTGTGTTATAATTTTCGCGGAAAAAGATTTTGCGCGAAAAGCGCGAAAATAAAACCACCGCGAATATTTCAGCTTTTACAGTATTAGTTGTAATAAAAAATGGAGAACTCAGAAGGTAACTTATTCTGTAACCCTATAAACTGCTGATAAGGTACACTCTAAGAAATAATGATCCAGAAAAGTGTCAATACCTTATATAGGCAAATGTTTCGTAAATCCAGTGAACTTTTGGTCATTATGCCAGTGAAACCATCTTTTTAAAATTAAGTGCCAATACCAGCTGGCAATATTGAATATTGGAACAATTTTTCTTGGGATCATGTAATATTTGGTTTTTGTGAAATGTTTAATTCATTTTTTTCAGACGGGCTGCTCTCCAACCATTCACACTTTATTCTTAAGAGTGTATCACTGTAACTTATATATTAGAAGGTGTTATTTGAAGAAAGCCAAAACTGACTCTTTACCACATTACCAGCGATAACACAGTATCATGAACCGTCATGATAAAATATTTATCCAAGCGATGCGACGAAGAAGCATGATACGATCCCATCTCGTTCACATCGCCGTCACCGCAAGCTTGTATCAACACGGAATCCTCCTCGCTGACAAACACTGATCTTGTCAAAATGGTAACGGAAGATGCTACGGAAGATTATTCCGAAGGAATTCCGTGTTGTATCATCTTCGTCTGTTGTCTTATGGTTATGTAGAGTATCGAAGTGCGTAGGTTTGGCGTTATTGAAATCATTAGGGTTGTTATCCAATGCTTCGTCTCGGTAATACTTATTATTATACTGTATCTGATTCCTTGTGATCCAATGACTGCTTGGACCGAATCATCAAAATTGTGTTACGACAATGACCGTGTGAACCATATTATGGTCAAAAACTCAAAATTGTGTTAAAGGCAATGACTGCTTGGACTTCCCTATGGTCAACTTAATGAATGCTTTTATACGTAAGTCAAAATCGTGTTTAAGCAATGACTTTTCAGAAGTTTGTTTAACCCTAACCCTACATCACAAAATACCACGACCCAGCCTGTTTGTATCACCCCACGTGGAAGTTTTTCGAGAGAAAAAATGGACCCAGCCTATACTCCTACTACAGGACTGTATGGTAAATGTGTCACAATTTGACGCATAGAAATTCACCGCTATCTTCAATTTAGTAGTCCATGGATATGTTCCAGTTCTATGAGATGTCAGGGATGAGATACTAACAGTGGGGGGCTAATGGCACATTGGAGACTTATATTTACACTCCATACCTATCTCAGATTACCCAGCATGCCTAGGAAAATGTAATCATAATTCGCGATGGGGGTTTGAGGGTGCTGGCCTGGTAGTATTGTATCGGCTACCAGTAGCTCTAAATTGCGTTAACCTCATTATCTTATAGCTACCGTTTCTTACTCCAATCTTGGGATTAGATGATGTTGAATGGCGTCTTTGGAGAACAATTGCTCCGTCTTTATTCAGTTGTCCAATCAGCTTATGCTCAAGCATCATTTCAACCTTTAAAACTAATGTGAAAACCAAAAGGTTTGCTGTAAAAGTGGAAATGATCGCGCTACATTTATTTTCCTGCTTTTTGCGCTAGAAACAGCTACCACGAAAATATTAACACACAAATAGATTTCTTTAGTGTATAGGTGTATGTGATGAAAATAAAAATCGCAAATTTAAAAACACAAAACAGTTAATCTGGAAAGCGTAAAAATGTAATCGCATGAAAATTATCACTTTTAAAACTTCAATTGCTTTGACCAGAGGATCCCCTGCCTTGACCAATGACTTGAATGCCATTACTATGACAACACATTTAATTGACATGAACCTTTCAATTTGATTTTACCCAACTAGTGACTGGACTGGAGACTAACTCTGGGCAGGACAGGGCTCACATTCTTTACACAAACACATCCAAAGCATCAGCATATTGGATTTTATAGCAGTGGAAGTCGCCCAGACATGTGGTGAAAAATGATCACACTCATTCAAAGTGACAACCTCATGTTTTGTTGAGAAATTCAAGTTCAACTTAAATCTCATGATCATTCCACCCACAAAAATAATGATACCATTTTGCCGTGTGACATACATCTTGCGTCTGATGCTCATTGGAGAACATATTTTAATTCCATTGGTTCTATGCCCAGTATTCCCGAGTTGTAATTCTAAATTTCATTACAGGCCTATTAGCTTTCATTTTAATTGTGAAATGGAAGCAGGTTCCCTAGCTATAGCGGTTAATCTGCAAGACTGTAGGGCATTATAACAATGGGTCTGAGTCATTGTTATTCAAGGATACATTTCAGCCCAGGGGGGTGGGGGCTGACTTTATTTTTGATGGGGTGTCTGAAACCCTGACTCATAATTATAGGGGGTTTCTTCCTCTAAAATAAAAATTAAGACTTTTTAGTGTGTGATTTCTATGAATTGAACCCATGTCTAGGGGTCCCTGGCTAGGGGTATTTTGGGTTGCAAATTTGAGCCCAAGTCCAAGGACGCACATGTTGCTAAAAAGCAATCTAATAAAGAGGTACATCCATGTAAGGCCTGTAACCTTTGAGTGAGTACCCCTGTCTCCTGGGTTTCATCGCCAAATTCAATTCAAGAACAAATGAATGAAAAGATTTTCTTAAAATAAAAGTAGGCCAAATGTTATTTATCACTTGGCTGATGTTTTGAGGTATCCCAACATCTGCGATACCCTATTTACAACATAGTTTTGCATCGCGTGTGTACTAGTATTGTGAAGTAGTACATAACATGACATAATGGGCGGGTATGACGGGAGAGACAGAACATGTATTGAATGTATAAATGAACCTATCAACAGTCGTCTTCAATGTAACTCGTTTTTTTGTGTGGTTTTGTTGAGTCTCGCGAGCGAACTGAAAGCTCAATCAGGTCCTGGCTGTTTGCATCTATCTAGGGAATGCTGAGGTGCCAAAGCGATCGAAATGAGGCGTTTTAACTGAATTTATCCACAATATGGTTTATGAATAATACTAATAGCACCACGCAGGCTGTCAACAACATAGGACTATTATAGGCCAAGGCCAAGGCTAGGTGACATTGATAAAAATATGAAATTGTGAAATGAAGTATTTATTGAAAATGAGACCGCCAATATTTAAGCATTAACTATTATGATGGGGATGGATATGTCTTAAATTTGAGCCCATCCAATTAGAGAAAACTGACTGCCCCACACAAATCTGTATGCCAAATTCATAATATTTCATTCCAAAATGTATTTTTGTTTGCATTTTGGCTGCTACTGATCCCTCCTTTAACCCCCTGAGAACTACCGGCCGATTGGTCAGAAAGATGGATACATCATTTATTGCACCAATGAGAGACAGTGTTAGAATAATTGTATCCCTGATAAAGATTGGAGTGAAATATTTTACATCTGCATTTTAATTGGCTATTCAAATGAGTATATCTTGCAATACACCAATCAGAACCACTGTAAGATAGGCCGGTAGTGCGCAGGGGGTTAAACTCTCTCTCTCTCTCGCTCTCTTTATCCTTTCATTCATCCATCTATCCATTCATCCATCTATAATAATTTTGTCTTCCTTAATGTCAATGCCGATGCTCATTTGCATTACTGATACAGGCCCTTCAGTTGCCCGCCCTGTCCTAGTCCCTAGATTATTGATGCCAATAATGTACAGGCTAATTGAAATCTATACAATTAATGTACTGTGTTATTGATATTTTATGTAGCGGTCTATACATACAGGTATACATCAACTACCAGGTTCTACTGCGTACGTCATTACTGGGGATACATCATTTGCTATAATTATATTAAGCCATATATTGTCATTTATTTTACCGCCATTGTACATGTAGGCTATATATCATCATTATTGGCAATAATAAGTACTGGAGGTTTTTATGTTTTTTGACATTTTTAAGAATCAGTTTTACTGGAGAAGTTCACAAGTTGCATAAAATTAACGCTAAGGAGACAGATAAAAAAATCCCCTGTTCTACGGGCCTGTCTGACCCATTTTAAAATGGAATTTTGTAACAGATTTTATTGTTGACATTTTTTTGTTGTTGACAATTTTGAAAATTGCTGAAATTTCATTAAAATGTCTCTGCATTGTGTAAAAAAATAACTGAGAGGTCCGTTTGCCCGTAGAATAGGGTGGTTTTTATTCATCGCCTAACAGTGAAAATTGCGGCAAAGATATTGTGATTTGATTCTTCAGTAGGACTGTAGAAAGACATGACAGAGTTGAAGACAGGCAGGCCTCGAAATAAGGAGGACCCTTGGGTCAAAAGCCCTAAAAAATAGTGAGGACCCTGGACTCTTCTATCATAGGGGTCTTCAGGACCACACAATTATAATACATACAGAAAATTGTGTGCATTTTTTAAACAAAAGATGTTGCTGATGTAGTACTTTAACATTAACAGCAGGGTTTAAAATATGGGGAATCCACATTATGTTATGATATATTGTATACATGTTATCCAGACATCTTGAATCCAAAAGTAACCCCACTCATGTCGAATTTCAAATGATTTTGGACCCTTGAAAATAAGCGTGGACTCTTGGAATTTCAGAGGCAAGGGTCCAGAGGACTCTTTTATTTTTATTCTTATTTCGAGGCCTGGTTGAAGACCATAGAAAATCTAAGCATCTCCTGTCTTATTCTGTCATATATTCACTCGGCCCTTCTCGTTTTGTTTAATTAAACAACCCATAGCTGCTTCGCTCTATGAGTGACGTGTATAGGTGTTGTCCCATTGTCTCGCCACAATACCATCAACTTGTTAAAGTATTTGCGAAAAACAACATGATAAAGCGCCATCTTGACTACTTGAAGGCCAGTTGCTATTGTATTATAATCAAGTGATGCACCTGTACAAAATTGAAACATTATTGACAACCAATTAACAATCAATGAAGTACCTGACCTGAGTTTAACCCTCTGACATGGCTTTGGCATTTGTCTAAAATCTTATTATCAAAACACTCTCCACAATTCCATCAATAGCTGAAACTGTTTTGATTGCTATATTTTCGCCAATAAATTAGGTGTTGTTTCCCTCACGATTCCTTAGTGGTGTGGTAATTAAACATTGGCGGCATACCTGTCTTGTAAGACGTTCACCGTAACTTGATGATTGACATATGACTTGACCAGTGTTCTATCAATGGGTACTGCGGTAAGGTTGTGTAACGTGATTTCGTGAATGCATTAGAGTTGCAAGTGCGCATCGTGCATGCTTGATTAGAAATAAAAACACGAGTTAGGTTCAAGTTTAGATCAACATACAATGCTAGTGTAGCTCAGCATTGGCTTCGCAGAAACATTCTATTGTACACAGAAATGACTCAAAATTATAATAACAAGGTGGGTTGCGAAGGGCAGAACAATAATAATGGGAAATAAATAATAAAGAAACATCGGAAGCCACACAATCAGTAGAAAAACAGTATCGGCGGGAAATCATACACATTTTATTTAATTCTTCAATGGTGAATAAATCGGGCGAAAACATATTTCACCGGTGCAGGTTATTTGTTATCAGATTCTGGTTGAGAGCTCGAGTGTGCCATACCTGAGTTCTATATGAATTGTATCGCAATTTAGTGCACTTGATTGAGCAGCATAAATTGAGCGAGCTCCAAGAATTATAGATCGCTATGATATGATGAATCATGCCATTTCTATATATAGGGATTACACTATGTGTTATTTTGGGGGCGCTCCAGGCTGCGTTAGGTGTCTTTTATGTATATTTGCGATTTTCAAATCAGATTATAGCTGTTATATATTATAAAATAAAACGGTGCTCTGTTGGGCAAGATTTTATTTTGTATTTTTATAAGGGTTTGAGTAAAATGAACTTTTTACAAGGATTGATGGTCTACAAGCCTTACATTAGAGTGAATTAGACACTTTTGAGAAAGAAGTGCTTGGTCTCTCTGAGTTTGAATTGCCCTGTATTGTAGTCCTATATTGTATGAAATAAATGAAGCAAGTCATTGTAATGTGAAATGTAATAAGAAAGGAATCTTGCTCAGTCAAATGATTATTGATGACAACACCACACAGAAATATTTGCACACCTCTTGAAAACTCTCAATTTGAACAAGCTTCCGATTGTCATCATTTATAGCCTATATTATAGCCCCTGAGAGGAGTAATTTATCCTCAATACAACCAATAAATAGTAGACCATCACTTATTATACCATTGTCATGCAGTATGAGGAGTCTTCATAGTCAATCTAATAAGTTATTGAAAGTCCTCATACCTCTGCTCAAGCAAACATAAATGGTCACTTCCTTTCTCTCCATCTGCTCTCCCACTGATTTAAAGAAAGGCCTTGGAACCCATAGTCATCATATCCTTGGACCTGTGTAACTGGTTAGAAAACCATACCTTCTATTTCCAAAATGTGTGGTGTGTTAGAATAGGTTGTATCTTGTGGAATACTTGGAAAATGTGATAGGAGGTTAGCATAACTCTGAACTGTTGAAGATCTAACAATTTGTATGTAATGTAATTGATGACATATTTGCATTACTAAAATCAATTTGATAATTTTGAGGAAAAACACACCGGGTTTTCCATGAAAACCACACTGGGTTTTCCATAAAAACCAATTGACTTGTGAGACATAAGGTCCAATGACATTGACTATGATACGATACAGGTGTTTATTCAGACATTGTTGAAGCCATCGAAACATGTACTGTGTTAGTATATCAGGCGGGGAGTCTCGCCTTCAGAGTTATCATAGAGCTACCAGTCTGTACAGATATCAAGCCCATCAACATATCAAATTTAGCTCAAAATCTAATTGGAGCATCTTTTCACAACGGGACGTCTATTTGATCACATAACGGGGTACAATTTGTTGATGATAGGCGGTATAAATTAGACAAATTGCGGGCAAGAATGTTAAATTGTAGTTTAGATAGACCGATTAAACCAATCTGAATAAACATCGGAGCTATTAGTGATGGCAGTTTATGGCGATATGGGCTAAGTTTTGCTCAAAGAATGTGAAATGTAACAGTTTTGCGCTGTTGAGAGGTAATACTAGAACCCTATTCCATACTTAAGGTTGTGGGGTGTGATATCGATAGCCCTCATTGTACAATGTTCAAGTAGGTTTTCATTGTGAGTTTGTGTGGGGAAAAGATTTCACATAAAAGCTGAGTGTTGTTCCATGTGCTTTAAATTCCCAGTGTGTGTGTCATGTGACTGAGCATGAAGTACTATAGCCATAAATGGTCAACTGAGAACCGAAAATGGAATGTCAACCAGACATTTTGGTCTCTGTGTACATAGCAATGTAAGCCTTTTAAATCTCAAAGTTTAGATCTAATTTGAGTGATTTCAGTGGAGATTTCATGTTTAAATCTTGAGTGGGTTACTGTAACTGTGTTCTTGTGATCTGTATTCTCTAAAATACTTTGTTGAATTTTCACGGGAAATGCACAGAATTAAGATGTTGTGACGGCATCAGTGATTCCAAAAAGGTATAGTTTGCTTAATTTTAGAAATGTGAGAAGTGTTAATTCAATTTTCCTCGTGCAGCTTGAAGACTTAATCAGGTCCCTGGTTAACCCCTGGGGTCTACCTGTTTATCTTACAGTGGTTCTGATTGGTTTATTACAAGATGTACTCATATGAATAGCCAATTCAAATGCAGCTTGTAAAATGTTTCACTCCCATCTTTATCAGGGATACAATTATTCTAACAATGTCTCTCATTGGTGCAATAAATGATGTATCCATCTTTTTAACCAATCGTCAGGTAGTTCTCAGGGTGTTAAACTTTGTACCGAACACAAGGTTAGCAAGTGTAAAAGCACTAGGATGTTCAATCATGGAAATACGAGACAATGAGCAGAAAAACCCATGTCATTTTTAATTTTTTACCATCAGCACACCTCCACCAAGCCAATTATTGAGACGCATGGTTTTCTGCTGGTCCGTGTGAGCATGATTAGAGGCCACTAATTCTAAAAGGGGTTAGATACCTCTAATATAAACAGGTAGCCTGTTCTCTCATTTAAGTTGTCAATTTTCATATTATGGCGTCTGATGGGAGCTGTAGAATGAATGAAAGGATCTACAGGAGAATTGAGCAGATAGCGTAGGTTGATGACACAGCCGCTGGTTGGTTGGTTGGTATCAGCATTGTCACGGTATTATCCTGGGGGGGGGGTACTCAGATTTGGTTTGGTCGGGGTGTGCCGCTGGAGATTCAAAACCCCTACCCATTTCTAAGGGTGATTTTGGAAAAATCGGTACCCATTTTTAGGGGTTTTGCTTCATTTTAGACCAAATTTTCACAAATTATCGGGAAAATATACCTAATTTTTGCAAATTTTCGCGAAAATAAACACAAATTTTGCGAAAATAGACCCATTTGTAAAAAGTGACTCCATTATTAGGGATTTCCAGCACAAAATCATACCCGATGTTTAGGGATTTTGTGCCCAAAAAGCTACCCATTAGAGCGGCACACCCCCGTATACCGGCATTGTCACAGTATTATAGCGATAGATCACTAGATAAACTTGTCAATGTAAACTGACATGACATGGGTGTCTATGATGTATCTACATGACAATTAATCAATTAGTCATGTATGATACATTTTTGCAAGTAGCGATGGGTATTGTGGTATATAGCATTAATGCCACGGAGGGGGCTCCTATCGCAGAGCCATAAACAGACCAAGAAAAAATGAAAACGTTGGTTCAATATTTCAAGCGTGTCTCTACTTAATGTGCAAAAATGTATTGTGATATGCTGTTCAATTTGTTTGGTTACTAACATTGTACAGGTGGATCGTGACTAAAAATGAATGCTAGGGAAAAATCCCAAATGATATCTGAGTGGACTGAAAATAAGATGCATGAAGTTTGTGTAGAAGAAGGAAGTAGTCCATGCGAAACTCATTCATCCAAAATATTCCAACCCAAAGTTCTGGGGATAGTATCCTTTATAGTAATTTGTTTCCAATAATATATTAAGAACCAATATTTTCTATGGGAACCAATGTTTTCTATGGGACACAAAAATTCTGAAAAAGTGATTCCCCAAAACACCATTGTAGACCACTTTCTGTTTTGCCAAAATGACCCAGTGATATGCCCTGAGCTACCATTTTATTTTAAAAACCGCAGTGCTCGGAGGCAGGCAGTTTAGGTTGGTAGGTAGGGAGGAAGTCCACCAAGGACTTCTAGAAATCAAGAAATAGAGGATGACCGTCTTGGAGTCAATGACCTGATGACTATATGGTGTGACTGTGATGATGAGTAGTGCTGCGTGCATGGATGCATCAATGATGGACTTGTACTCACAGGTGACGTGGTTGTGTGGTATCATCTAGTGTTGTTATCTATTGTTTATTTGAGTTGTCTGTAATTAGTGTGTGAACTAGGCTACACCAACTTCACTTTTGATTGATTGATACATGGTTACAGGATAAGCATGTTTATTTTTTGGGAAAACTATCCAGGGAGAAAATGGGTCAAATTAGGGTAGACGGTTTGCCCATGCTATTGCACCAGGATTCTAACCTGGGTCGTTGGCGCGGGTGTCTCGCCCCTTCCTTATCATATGACGGCCGCCTGATCGCATCACAAGAGGGAAAGCGCGCGTTACCAGCAAAGCGCGCGTTACCAGCAACTAGTAGTAGTGTAGTGTTTTGTAACTGAAGTGATGAGGAAGGGTTAATTTGGAGCATTGTTGTCAGGGTAGTAGCTACGCCGGGCGAACGCGCCCAGCACTCACAATCTCCGCCCGGCACTCTAAAAAAAGAGGTAAAAGTTTTGTTAAGTTTTTTTGAACTGCCTCATAAAACAAGAAATTATGTTGCAGGAACCCTCAAAGTGCATAACACTGAAAAAACAAACATTAAGAAGGCCTCTGGATGCAAAAAAACTGATTTCCAGGATAATTGAGGGCGCTCTCCCATACGTATCTCTCAATGCCCCTTTAATGAGCTAGTTATGCCAGGTGTCCATCATGTCGAGGGCTGTAACTCAAGAAGGCCGTAACTCAAGAAATGCTATTTTGAGATAATCGACTTTCAAATATTTGGGACTCATTGCAATACACTGTAGCACCCAACTTATAACTCTAAATTGAGTCAAATTCAGAGTGTTTAGGAGTTTAATATCTCTTCATGGTTCTGAAAATCTAGGCTATATGGATTATTTTTGTACCAAAATATAAATTTGCTCAAAAGTTGAGTTACGGCCTTCTGGCGCTCAACCCTCGATATCATGTATTATCTGATGCATTGCATACAGTGTGAGTGGTGTTTATGTGCTGGAATCTCTGCAGAATGTCTGGGTGTCTTGGGCTTATCATCTTTGTTTATTTGAGGATGAATGTTGCTGATTAGAAAGGTGGTCTGTGGCTAATGACATTGTAGGACTACTCTGTGTGAACCAACTGCTTGATTGAAACAGGTTGCCCCATTGTGTTAATTAGGCTAATTAATTACAGATAGGCCATGTACATAATTTATTATAGGATGTGCCCACTGTGTCTATGGGGTGGTATGGTTTACATCATTTATTTGTTTATTTGAAGATGTCTTTCATCACTGTGAACAAGACATGTCTTCAGAGTTCACACCACCAAATAGTTTCCCTATGCATTTATGTAAAATGGTGGTTACAAAAAGCCTATTTCCTCGCTTATAAAACGACTGAATTTCTCAATTTGACATTTTCCTTAAATTTCATGACATCTTTGATAATTTAATCAAAACAATTATATATGGTATCCCCGAAAGTTCCGAAAAATTAGCCCCTAGAGTTGGACAACTGGTGTAGCGCCCTCATTTATCAGAAAAAGTTGAAAAATGTTACCAGAACATTTACAATTAAAACACACCCAAAACCCTACAAAATGCATTGAAAATATTTCTTTTTGCACTGTAGTATTAGGTAATAGTTCAAAAATCAGGATTAAACTACAACTTTAATCATTTGGGAGCAATAAGTACCATTTCTGATTAATTCTATAATCAATGGGCCACAGGATGCCCAGCTGATAAAAAAAGTTTTGATTGTCGTCTACAAGGACTGAAATTATTTACTGGCGTGGAATCATAAGCCTTCAGATTGCTGAATAGTGCTAATTAATTACTTCCTAAATATCAATTGAAAAGTTGACCAAGTGTGTTCAATGTTCAATAATGAAATAATTGATATAGTGACTACTTTTGACAAGGAATGTTCAGAGGAGCTTTTAATATTAAAGAAAAACAGAGGAGCATATAATTAGCCCTTCTCGTAGGGCCAACATCCAGGGAAATACTATAAAAGATAGGGGCAAGCTAGCCCCCATTGAAGACATGCAGTGGTAGGGTATACTAAAGGAACTCCAAAGATAGAATAGAAACACTGATTCAGCCATCCTCCTAGCTGAGTCAAAAGAGTCAAAAGAACTTCACGGGTTCGGTTCTCAGGTTGATCGGTTCTCGGATTGGGAGCAATTTTTCTAGGCTTATACTAGATAGAGTAGTCCTAAGGTAGGACTACATATAATGAAGTTTAGCCTCCTTCAGCAGTTTTGTAGTTGCATTTGACCTTTTGGACTAATTATTAATTGTTGCTTTATAATTTTCTTACAAAGATTGAGAAATTAGGTAGAATAGAAATTAGAATTGAGGAAAAGGTAGACATGTACTGTTGTTTCAAGGTGCCCATATACACCATGGGCCTCATGTCCACTCACATCCCTACAAAGTGGTTGATTTAATTAAGCACTCTTGGGTAGCACTTGGCTTTTCTTCTCAAGTTTCTTGGCATTTTTGTTTTCATAATGCCACACACTTAGTCCAATGTCATGGGAAAATGTTTGCATTCATGCAAATAAAATCTCCTGTCTCCTTTCTTGTGAACGGGGGAAGTGAGTTGCCTATTTGGTCAAGATACAAAGCATCAAATTTTGTCCCTCTCCACCCCATCCCTCACCCCAAACTACCCTCCCACTACATGCACTATAACATGCAAATTGAATGACTTCTTTCAATGTGTAGCTTCGGCTTAACTTGTTAATGAAGGTGGTGTCAATTAGTAAAATCCAGCATGACTGCAAAACGTAATACTGTAAACGTGGAAATGTTCATGCTACATTAATTTTCACGCTTTTCGTGCTCGAAGGCTCGAAACAGTTACTGCAACAACAAAAAAAGATGCAAATATATTTAATTTGTGTATAAGTTTATGTAATGAACTTTCAAATTGCAAATTTTAAAACAAGTTAAATGGCTGGAAATCAGCAAAGCACAATTGTTATAATCACACAAAAATTACCGCTTTTACAGTACACAAGGAAGGTGATGCACTACTTTAAAATGATTAATAAAACATTGGAATAAAATGTTACAAATTTCATAAATTCATCAGGTTTGCACAAACATAATATTAAGATTTTTTAATAAATGTGTGATGAAAGCTAAGAAGAGAGTAATGGCGTTGACAGGTTTACTCTGTGTTAGAACCGCCTTCTTAACTTTCCTCATCTCGTAACTTAGACCACGATGTCTTTGAAAACACATCAAAACCTGCCAATCTTGTATTACCGCATAGATGCCAAAAATATTACAAGCATTCTTTTCATTTGGTAAAAAAAATGAAGAGAAAAAAATGTGACTTGATCCGATCCGCTCAAATTCAAGAGTTTGATTACCAATGACGATTGGGTTATTATTAATCATACTTATCCTACCTCACTGTGTTACCTTTGATATAAAACTAAACTATGTTTAATATAACATGGATAATGACCTTTTGTTAAAGATAGGCTAGTGCTAAAGAAGACCCGAAGGAACGATACATTTTGACATTATACCTACTGTATGGACAATCATGAGTTTAGCTTCAATTGAAGTGTGGTCAAAATGTTGAGAAAAGAAGCAGCAAAAGAAAGGGGTCTTGTTTCAACTTATTCGGAAAAGAATACCATCCTTGTAAAATTCCATGATACTTGTAACATGTAGTATATTTAATTCATGCTCGATGACAAATTTAAGACAGGTGTTTTTCACTAATTTGCATAATTTCATATGAGCTTTATTTTTCATCTGGATTTTAATTTATGTATGTTACTAATGCCTCAAGTGATGAATCAAGTTCACGGAGCGTTCATGTCTGGTGGCAATCAGCAAATTATGTATGCAAATGTTGTTTTTCCCTTTGGGCTATATAGGGAAATGTTCAATATTTCAGTTAATGTTTTATTATTTTTTATTAAAGCATGATAATTCAGGAGTAGGAAATGTTATTTTGCAATGATGAAACTAATGGCAATTCAAAGAGCTGTACATATGTATAGTGAATTTTGATTTAGCCTAAATTTGTAACTTGAAAAAAATGTATATGCAGAATAGTAAATCTTCAAAGAATTCCAATTAGCTCTTTTTGGTTTTCTTGTTTAAAGATTTCTTGACTAAAATGTATAAATGTTATCCCTGAAAGTGAACACCCAGTTCAGAATCAGTTTATTAATTACAGGTATATTGAAAATTCATGAAATATATAAAAATATTGGCTTTATACTCAGGACTATCATCGCCGTAAATAATTTGACTGGCGACATGAAAATCATGAGCGGCATTTAACAACTTTTCTTACAGTTCATCTGTTTCATACCAGTTGGTATACTATACCCCTGACAACCATAATGTCCCTTCGATGACATTCAAATTGATATGTATTTTGATTTATCCCGGCACTCCCGGTACATTATGCAGTTTTTTCATATCATGTGGATTTTTTTTCATAACATGAAATATGTTTTGATTTGTATGAGCTGACATGACAAAGCTCCGAAGTGACTAATAAATGAGTATCGCACAGAGGATCCAGTGCGCCTAAACATTTCCATATGTCCCACATTTTCATCTTGGACCAGTCTTGGACCAGCCTGCGTTATATAGCCTAGTTGGGCTTCATTTTATAGAAGGCTATAGTCTGTTCAACGTAAAATTGGACAGTAACAAAAAATCACTTTCTATGTTATGGCAAATAAACTATAGAGCTCATAGTCTGTTCAGTATAACATGGACAGGATTATGATGACCTATCACATTGCAAAATAAATATATATCATAAAAGGTCATGTTTCATCTTATAAGTTGGATGAACTATATAAATTTGCCCTCCTCCATGCAGTCAAATCAGTTTTATATTGTGTTTAATATATACCCGACTGTGCATAACCCTCCTCGTAGAGCCACCATTTAAAAACCAGTCTATTTAGGAAAACTACTAAGATAAAATATAGAAAAACTGTTGGCCATCCTAACTGCGCTAAAATAGGGGTGGTTCTTGCCAGGAATCGATCCGGGAACCCTCCGCATGTCGGGCCATAGTCCTATCCACTGAGCCAAGACCCTACTTGTTAGCGCAGTATACCATGCTCTCTATATAGACTCGGTTGATTACGTCATCGAAACCAAGGCACATGTGCTTGGAGATAGGCTTAGAAGTAGTATTCTTTAGCATTTAGGGTGTTAGGGTAAAGAAGGCCCATAATTGATTTTCCCCACAAGTAGCCCAACTGTTATGTTTCAACTAAGATTGGGCTACTTTTGCACATTGTCTATCGGCAAAACTGTCTGGGAGGAGGAAGTTTTTAAAATATCGTTAAGTGTCAGAGTTGAAGGCTGTTATGTTATTGGCGGGATCTTTACGAGCTTCGGTTTAGAGATTATAGTCTCGTAGAATATCACATAGCATATGATATAAGACAAGAAACCACATTAATGTCATCTCTCTCTATGAAGTATGGTATTGGTATTTTAATAACGATTAAGGGCTATGTCGATGCAATTAAAGAGGAAAGCCCATTGTACCACAGGAACCAACACGTTATTGTTTTGAATTTAAACTTCTTTCAATCGTTTTACTGAGCAGCTTAGGTCTACATAGCAGCTTTCCAAGATTGGCACTATTTGGTTGTTTCTAACAGAATAGGCACAGGCTCTGGATTATGCCTATAAAATAGGGCCTACATCATTTTAGTTCTGATTACAATGACAACAGAATGTGTTATTTGGTTGATAAGTGTGCAGCAGGCCAAATTTCTTCTTTGATTGTGCGCATGATATGCAAAAATGCCATCGCATAGGGAGTGATGCATACAGTACTAGGATGTGGTACTAAGCCGTGCAAGTTTAGTCAGTACAAAAGTTTGTCAAAAATATCCCTCTGCATGTAAAGGCAATTCAAGCGTACATGTGCGATTTTGGCAAACGCGCTTGTCATGCATATAATGTACCATGCATCCTGCTGCGTTATGCGAGCCTTATGCGGGTTGATGCTCCTGTAATAATTTTCTTCTGAGAAGGCTCGCCCGATTTGAAACTGACTGCCGAGCAATCTGATAAGGACATCCACTGTTGGCACTAATTTGTGCACAAAAGTAAATTGTAAAGAAGATTATAGAATTATAACTGTATACAACAAATAAATACAAATGTATCAATTTATTTTCTCTGCTCTGTTTGTTTGACAATGAAATAGAAATTGAAAGTCAATGGTTTGAATGTTTAGACAACACTGCTTTCTCTAGTTCTATATACACAGTAAATTGATATGGTGGAGTTATAGTTAGTGGCAAATCAAGCAGTTGGTTTTGGCAAAGATTACACTGGACGATTTATTTACTGAACATGACCTTAAGGTAAACTAGCATTAAGTAGGTAGGCAAACAAAAATGTGTGTTTCCAACAAATGATATTATATCGGCCCAAATGAACTATTTTAGAGTTAAAAGGTAGCCAAATATGTTCCTAATTATCAGTGTATGAGACAATCTATGCCAAAAAGTATCATTTTAAGCCAAAAGTATGAATTTGTGGAATCAAAGTAGCCCAATCCCCTAGTTATAACATTTCCAAACTGAGCTTGATTATCACAAACAGCCCAATTGGGCTTGTAAATCATAGGTTTGGTAACCCTGACAAGAATTGGATTTTGTGTAAATATTTAGTCAGATCAAACAGCGAAAAATTGGCTGGCACTTGAACTAATGCCGAATTTTACTAGATAGTTGACATGAAGTGAACAAAAGAGGGCTCTGTTGCTAGAAAATAATCTAGCAAAATAAGATCTGAAGCTACTTCATTGTATTAAAAAGCACAGATAGTCAAGTAAAAGGCATTGTTAGATTTGTTATCTGTCCAAAAATATTCAACTTTTTGAGGTAAATTATGCAGGTTATGCAGCATATTTTTGCTGGAATTTGTCACTGGGGGCTACATATAGTCTTTTTAAACTAGTTGTTCAGTACATTTCAGTATAATATGTGCAACCAAGCACAATCATATGTTTGTGTGTGCCAGTGGCGTAATTTACATTTAAATAGAAAGTTTGAGCTGTAATCATCTCTGGCTTTTCCAGAGGATTTGCAGCAAGAAACAAATAACTTGTTTGCTCCTAGACATGTAGTAACAATCTTCAGTATAATTGCTTTAGGATACCCTACCATTTGTATTCCTCACTGTGTAAGTGTATGGGTCGTTCTTTAAAAGTCCCCATTGAAGACATGCAGTGGTACTAGGGTATACTAAAGGAACTCCACTTCAATGTTTCTATATACAATCTTTCCCTGGATAGGCTGATATTTTAAAGGCATATTATGTGATCTTCTCCAAGTAGCGCCCTCTATCATTGCTTTTTACTATGAAAGCAGATTTTCTTGCAGATTTGCATTTTTGATCTTAAATCATAAAGATCCTATTAGTTACAGATCGATACGATTCCTAATTACTTCAAAATCATGGTTTGAAAAATAGATTGTACCAAGCGGTACAATCTATTTTTCAAATTTTACTCTAAATTCACTCTTTAAACCATGATTTTGAGGTTATTAGGCATCTTATCGCTCTGTAACTTGGAATGTATTTATGATTTATGATCAGAAAAGTAAATCTGCAAGAAAATCTGCTTCCATTTTTTTTTGAGGATTGAGGGCGTCCCATGGAAAAGATCACATAATATACCTTCTAAGTAGCAGTCCTACGAATATCTTCAGAACACAGTTCATAACTTCAAACACCATTTTCAATGAAAAGAAAGGCACAGACTGAGGATCACCGCTTCTCTCTAAATGTATCCTCAAATGCCAAAATGAAAACGTTTCATACAAAAATCCCATCCGCATGAATGTGAATTGCTTGTGAGTGTATACTCACCAATGGTGTCAAGTGCGCGAGTGTTAGAATAACAATATGCCTGCTTTTTGTTTGCGATTTCTAGATCGCCGTTTAACTTGTCGCTATGTTAGATTGTCGGAGATAGAATATTAGTGGATTGGATTGTGTCCCGCTGGCCAGGGGTTTATTTAAACAATGGTCATTGGTCAACGCAAGAATGGCTTCTGTGGTGACCGCAGGACAAGAATCTTGTGTTTTTCTTAGCCAAATATTGATAAGCGTTTTACTCTATAAATTTGACATCATTTGAAATTGAAACATTCCAATACAATTGGAGGGTTGGCAGCCAGAAGGCCTTCCCCTAAAAATGCTTTTTTGAGATGATCAACTTTCAAATATTTGGAACTCATTACAATACATAGCCTTGGTTCAAGGTGACACCACCCCACCCCACCCATCCCCATCCCACCATCTCCCATACCAACACTGCATCATTCATAGGATCAAGAAATTATTAATTGGATTCAGATATTCTCCATCTTAAATTCTCCTATAAACACTTACAAAAAGTACTGTTTGTTATTGCATCTCTCGCTAAACCATCTTTCTGGTCTTATTTCTTTACATTACAGTGATCGCAGCAAGGAGAGACGACTTTGAACCACGAATCATAGAGCATCCACAAAATACTATTGTACAAAAAGGTGATCCAGCTACCCTGAACTGCAAAGCGGAAGGACGACCAGAACCAACCTTAACAGTAAGTAATGAATGCCATTGTACAAATGCGCTAAATAGGTATTACTTTCAATGCAACATTTTCAGTTTCGCGGGTATTTGGATTTTGCTAATCCATATTCCTTGTAAAATTCACGAAATTAAATCCCTCACGAAATTAAGTGGTTTTACAGTATTATAATCCCAGTGGAGGAGGGAGGAAGTGGCATACTTCTTGTTATAAGTGTCATGAATACGATATAATGTCTCATTTCGGTCTTGATTTTATCATATGAAAAGTGAACAAAATCACGGTAAGGAGTTAAAAATTCATACATTGCTTCAGGGATTATTCAATTCCATTACCTTCGAAATATCAATTTTTCCTTTGCTCTCACGTGCAATTTAGCAATGATATATATTTAGGAAACCTTTTAAATTGTACACATTTGTCCGTGTTGGGAAGATAAAATGAGGTGTTAACTCATGAAACTACCCACAATTGCTGCCTTTATGTTAAATTTTGATGTAGCATAATTGAGCTCTTGATATAAAACTATATTGACATTAAAGGCAGCCATTGTGTGTGCCTTTTCGCTAACCTGGTAAGTATTAAAAGATCAAAATTACCTCTCATTTTTCAGCTTTATATGCCATTATCTATTCCATCCATGCTCAATCAGTCCAAAGCCTTGTGGCACCCCGCAGGATCCGTTTACATTTTTGACGAACAGCGACAAATATTCTAGCAAATGTACGAGCATTAAAACTGACAGATATGAGATATTACGCGACGACAACAAAACAGATAAATAATATGTCACAGAGATTCGCGAGCACGGATATCCCGGAAAGCTTGTCGGAGTTACATTCATAAATCGTGAGGCTGAAAGTATTTGGAAAGAGAACAGCTAAAGATATTGCGTTTGTTGCATGTAATTGTTATTACTGCTGTCCCATGACAAGGGTTAGGCCATCCATAAAGAGCATACAAATATCTCTTCACCATTTTGCATTATTATGAAATACAATACAGCAAGATCCATCACATATTAGTTTCAACTGGAGACTGCACAATTTTGATATTAAGGGCATCTGGTACCATATGATTGGGTCCAAGTAAGGTAAAAGCTGCTCCAAGCTTTATGTAAATCATGATCAGGCCGGCTGTGTAACTGGGTCCGTTTTTCCTGGTGCACCATGCTAGAGGAATCCTCAATGTTATGACTTCCTTATACCATTTTATATTACTGCTCTGCCCAGTGCCCACGCGTCGAGCACTCTGCTTTGGGACAGTAAAAAATCACAATTTGATATGACTTCCTAATAAATATGTTGCAATTTGGTTAGTTTCTTGAAATGTGAAAAATAAACACTAGACCTAATCATAGATCCGCTGAGTACCCTATCCAGTGTTCAGCGACGGACCAGCAAACTTAGCTCGGCACCTTACTAATTCCATTTCATTCATTTATGAAGGACAGGTGCCCTTAAACATTGCTTTCAGAAATGACAAAAAGAGCAGGGTAAAAATGGTCATCAAATTTCACTCACTCTCTCCCTTCCAATATTTCAATCTTAAAAAAATCTGCTGGTTTTGGGTTTCAGTATGGATGCGCATAGAAACCATAACTAGAGGAGTTTCCTGAGATGATTATATGATCTTCTACCATTGGGGGTTATTCCACTTTGAATGTGTGTGTACTGGTAGGACTGATTCAGTACTGTACCATTACATAGTTTCCTGAGATGATAATATGATCTTCTACCATTGGGGGTTATTCCACTTTGAATGTGTACTGGTAGGACTGATTCAGTACTGTACCATTACATAGTTTCCTGAGATGATTTATATGATCTTCTACCATTGGGGGTTATTCCACTTTGAATGTGTACTGGTAGGACTGATTCAGTACTGTACCATTACATAGATGTAAAAATTGGCCGAGACGTAAAATGGCTGCCATCAAAATGACCACTGTCCTGGTCCTCCAAGTTGATGTTTTGGAGCAAATATGTGACCAGTCACATCAAAAAGGACATGTTGTGGGCAAACACAGTTTTTTGATAGAGGCCAATATATTTGGTGAAATATAGAGAAAATAATAGAAAAAAATATCCCTCTTCAATTCATATCTTGTGATTACAAAGTCCGATTACCTTCAACATGGTATCATTGCAAAGCTTAAAATGTACGCTTTCAAATCATATCAATTGGAATTGAATTGGGCCTCCAAAATGTCCATTTTGATGTGACAGGTCACATAAGTACTTATGGGGATTGTGGGGTACTACCACTACCCCTTGTCTATTGGTCTCAGGTATAGGGGTACTATGGAATGGATCACACAGAAAAATTGGATGGACCTTTGGACCTTTTTGAGATGGAAGGGGTGGGGTTTGAAACTGAGAGCACCATTTCCATTCAAACAGTTAAACGTGTAATAAGTTTAATGACTTGGAAGTCAGGCAGTGAATGTGGTCTATAGCCTTAGACATATTCAACTAACTTTAACCCCCTTACCAGGATCACCTACAAATGAATGGGTTATATTACTATCATTTGGGAGAATGGAGTCATTAGAGGGTAGGAGATTGGAGTTAAAAGACCAACAATGTGTATTTGTAATGCGACACTTGTATGTTAAATGATGCTTGCAAATTAGGTCAGGTCTCGACCTTATTTATTTTGCACATGGATTGCTATCAATAATTAAAATGTTTTTTAAATAATAGGTTGTAATTAATATTTTCTGCCGTATACTGGTGGTGTTTGGTTAATGCTGAGAGTGTGATTAATAACAGAAACATTAGTAGCTCTCCCACTTGCGAGCGAGTATTAGATGAGACGGGGCGATACTGGGCATTCTTGCAATGACATTGAATATTTCTGTATATTGAGCTATACCTTGACAATATTAATCAAATGGTTCTTGGTTATATATTGCAAAGGAAATGTAATATTGATATCGTCGCTGTTCTGTGGAAACCTCATATATTTTTCTGGCCCTGCAGCATGTATAAGGTAAAACTCCACAATGGTTATGCATAGGAAGTGTTGTTTACACATGTTTAGGAGCAAGAGCATTTTCAAGAGGTTGTGATAGATCTGTTTTGGCCCTTAAACATGTATAGAGCATAGTCAGCAGACTACCAAAAGGTTATACAAACAAACATATTACTTTATACATGCTGAAGGGCCAGATGGAGATACATGGTTTTGACAGAATAGCAATGATATTATTGCTAGGCTTTATATTAGCTTGGTGTGCCAATAACATTCATATCTATATTCCAACTAGCCTTCAATGCTAAATGTAGTTGTTACTTATTTTATTATATGGGCTTATTTTATATTGGGCTTAAAGCTATAATGTTGAATAGCTATATGGGAATGTATGTATAAAAATGACATTAGTGTAAGGACTACTGTTTCAATTATTATGCCTTGTATACAGCTACAAGTAAAAATAGATGAATAGATGTTTATTCGTGCGTAAAGGACTACAAAGGGAATCGCACCCGGCTTATTCTACATTCAATTCAATTGATGTAACAATTTGGTAACCGTGTTACTAAATTGGCCTACATATCATGAAACAGGTGTGTCTTCTTTCTGATAATCTTGAACACAGTTATTATTCCCAACAAGATGGCAATTAATGCATTACATGCGCAACTAATGCGGATATGCGTTTAACCCATAGGACCTATCATTTTCATAAACATGTTCCACCTTAGACAAAGGTATTTTTATGTTTCTTTTTGGAATACTTTTTCCAAATATGGGCACATTGGGAGGACCTATTTCCGGAGTACATTCTGGAAAACATAAATGTCTTTTCACGGTCTAGATGATTTCAAGGTTCATGAAAAGTGTATCCACTCATAAAGGTATCATGGGGGAAATGGTTCAAATAGGTTTTTCATTCTGAAATGTAATTGAAACCAAACCAATCAGGCCTTTTTATTTTATTTGTTTGAACAAAGTATTTCACACATTTTACTGTCAACTTGAAGGGGACATTAACCATCCTTCTGAAAAAGAAGAAGGGAAAAAAAAGCGATAGCAAATCAAAAATAAAACCCAAAATAGAATTCTAAAACCTTCAAAATTTTGGGACGAATTCAAACTTAACGAGATATGAAATATAATGAAAAAAGTGTTAAACTAACTAGGAAAACCTATAGTAATAATGCTAGGATATAGTCGCAATTTTAATATAGCACACAGATTCATCATATTTAGGTACTACCTACAAGTTGATAAGTCTCATGTTTAAACACATTGTAGAAAGCAAATGTTCCTAGACAAGTGAATACACATGTTTACGTCTACTCCATCAAATTTGTCAATGTTTTCTATTCCCATCAAAGAAAATGCCACAGGTCTTCTAATATGAGTCTGCGTAACCCGTGTAAAGTAATAACAACATTGACATGTCTCGGTTCGGTTTCATCAACCCTCCCATCTATGCCATGTTATGGCAGAATTGATATAGTAAGGGTTTTGTGTACAACATCATTACGTCGTCTCTGATCATTTAGAAAAAAAGCGAGAGTTTGAGATGAACTGCAGCGCCCTCAAGCAAGTGATCTTTCAACCTTCCTCCCAAGAGGATGTTTAGTCATCAGTCATCACAAGATGTTCTCTGTGAAAGTGTCCCGCTTTTCCTTACTGTCATAATGGTAGTGTTCCCCCTCTTCTAATAAGCGGCATACTTAAGTATGACTATCAAGTACACAGGTAAAAGAATGCAGTGTTCAATAAGCCGTGAAGATGCTTATTATTGGATTTTAACACGAGAAACATTTATAGAAACTCTTATCATTTCATCAAGTTTACCATTTGTACAGCAGAAATAAGGGAATTAACAGCGGACCTAACGATTATGGTAGTCATTACAACGGAATAAATGGTGTTATTTAGAGGATTGCGAGGCTGTTGAACTGTGATCTAACTAGCACTACCATGTCCCAGGAGAAGGATAAAGCTCAAGATTTGTAGTAGTTTTGGCCGACTGGCTGCCAAATTTCACCCGTGGTTCATTACGATGACAAAAATAAACGTATGCCCTGCAACGCGATTGCAATTTGTTATATAGCGCCAATGCGTGGCTTGAAATGCGACTGTGCAGTTTGTTGTATAGTATCAATTGTAAACCAAGTCGTATCAAAATAGCCTGAACTGAAGTGCATTCATTAGTGAAATTAGGACTGCAGATAGGTAGGTTGCAAGTGCAAGCAGTGTTGCAAACAGAAGGACAAAAATGAAACGCATTAAAAAGCCAAGAGTACGTAGGGCTTATGGGACACGCCGCCCTGAAAGGTTTTGAGCCGCTTCGTTGAAAATGCAGAAATACAAGAAAACAAGTCAATACTCAATTCACTTAAAATAGAACACGTCTATGGATGTATTATTTTGTACGTTTGAGGCTTGTAAAGGATGGGGGAGAGAAAAGAAAAGGTGGATGTCGTTGTTGCCAACAACAAGAACGTTGGGAAAAAAATGACATTTTGGCAAACGTAATTACGTGTACCTTGGGAGCGTGGAGTGATGGCGTAGTCAAGGTAGAAAGGATTGGATGTAAGTATTGCGTTACATATTTTAAAAGAGTAAAGAAGATGGGCTGAGGCCTTGGAAGGAATGCCGTCCAGGAAATATGACATAAACCCTTAATATGCTTTATTATATGACATAAACCCTTAAATATGCTTTATTATACGGCATTTTTTGACATAGATGGCTACTACCATGCAGTATGGTTGGATTTTGGTTGGTCAAAAGCCCCTCTATTGTGCTTTGCAAATTGGTCAAAACTGATTTAGCAATTTTGTATCAGTTAATTATCATGAATCTTTCTGATAATACGTACATGTAGATCAACAGTAGAAATTTCATGTCCATCGTGCACTGTGATTGGCTTAAACTGAATGTTTTCCCAAACATGCACAGTGATTGGTCTAAAGATTCAGGTGGTTTGCGTATCATCATATAATAAAATGAATGAATGAATGAATCTGATTGGATAATGCTGGATTCTTTACCGATCACCTACTAGCATGGAACTTGTAAGGTAGCTTGGCAACCATCGGCATGTCAGCATCAATCTAACAGTGTTCATCTGGTTCCTCTATCGGAAAATCTAAATATTTTATTTGCAATTTCCATGGTAAATGATTCTGTAATTTTCAAGGTTTTATTTTCGCGAACATGAAAACGTGAAAATATAATCACGTACATAATTACATAATAAATGTACATACCGTGAAGTTTAAGCCTTGCCCAGTTTCCAAAAACTATAAAATCGCAAAAATATCTATATACGTAAAACTAACTACTTAAATACAATAGTAAAGTCCCAGTTCCATCAAAAAGGCACGTGTCTGTTTATGAATATTCAATATTATGTTAATCGCATATTCGACTCTCCTATCGAACCAGATTATAGTTACGAATGCATCTCACTAGGCAAAAAAAAATGATGTTAGGTAATAATCCCGGGGAAATGTCAAAAAGAATTTTTTCCACTCTACGTGTTTGATCAGGGCTTCATTACAACGCACACAATACCCCATGACTTATACCATCAGAAAATATAGCTTCTAGCATGAAAACAAGTCTATAACCCTGGTTCACTAATAAACCCTGGTTCACTAATACTTGATGAATATTGCAGGGAAACCAGATAGTGAAAACACCTCCACAATAGTCTCTTACACAGGCTACTGTTTGCTGCTGTGTGGATGAACTGTTGCTTACGCGTAGACCAGGTGCTCACTTGTTGGACGATGTGTGGGTGGGTGTTCTGTCATGTCTGAGCATGTCCGTTGATTTTCCTATGAAAACTGAGTTAGTTTTGAGAGATTTATTGGAAAGCAGAGGCGTTTGATTTCATACAAACACTCAAGCGCACGGTAATGTGTCAAAGAGGTAAAGCGAATGGGTATTGACGCGATTCTTTTAATTGATTAACCCGATACTTTTGTCTTCTATTGGCATAGATGCTGAAACGGATACATTACTGGTTGCTCTGGATCTGTTGGTATCTAAACTTGTTTGAATTATTTAACAGGGAGTCACATTCTTGTATAAGTTCATGCATTCATGCAGCGACCCACCCAATACCTGTGTGAGAGACTATCATCTCAGGTCTCATAAGACGACATGAGTACACGCGCCCTTAGCAACCAAGACAAATGGCCTCAGGAGGAAGAAAAACACAGAAATCTTCAAAAGAAGAAAAATGTTGAATGGAATATGCTCCTTACTTTTGTACAAGATTTCAGACTTGGGTTTTTTATTTCTGTGCCAAGTGTTTTTCTATATCTGCGTCAGCTCGGCATTGTTGTCGAGGTTTTGTCGTTTATTTGGGGTGCTGGGTCAGCCACCTTGCCAATAATTGCATTTGATGTGAGTTATTGGCTAGCATGGAATACAGTTACCCAGATAGAACATGACTGCAGGACACCATCTGGCTGGCTGGCTAGCACACTCGCAAGACATATTTAGTCTATTTATCTTTGTTGGTATGGTATAGAGGCAAAAGCCGTGATTTTGTATTTGTGCCGTGTCAGTGTTGTCCTGGATTGCATATCAATTATGGCGCTGTTCCGTGCTAGGATTAGTAGTAGTTGAACTTTGTAGTTGAGAACTGGAAACCAGATGAGGTCAGTTAGTCCAAGTGGCAATAAACGTAAAGATGAGGGGAAGGTCTGGTTAGGGGCAGGGCAAAGGTGGGGACAAAGTTAGAGTTAACATTACATTTTTCTGTTAGAAATCTCACTCACCATGGTGACACAACCCCCCCCCCCCCCCCCCCCCCATATAGTGCAAGCTTATCCCTGGGTACAGTATGACAATGTTTGGTTTCGCTAAGTGTTCTAAGGGAATGGTAAATAGTTTCTCCTTTTCATTTGATATTAAAATGTCTGTTATCATTTACATACAAAACTGCCCAATTTGGCTTCTGCCTAAGCTTTTTTAATTATAGCAACTCTTCCTCAAATGAACAAAGATAGAGCATAATGTTCTGACCACGCTATACTTTCAAGCCTAGTAAACAACAGTTTATTAGCATCTAATACACGATCTATCTTTCCCCGAAGCTTTATAATTCCCAGATCGTTTCATTTGCAAGGGCACATGCTACTAATACTAGTACTAATTTTGACTCGAGATTCAGGCCATTATTGAAGCCCACCTCAATAAGAAATCTTTTAAGATAAAGTCGCTAATAAAGCCATTCTGACCCATTGTGGACTAGCCCTGAAGGAGATAGGCCCTCGAGAAATATACACTACGGTGAAAACGGTATAATAAAAAATGTACTTTCTGTGACAAGCCATAGTGGATTGCCAATTGACCTTTATTTTGGAGCTCTTAGTCTTAAGAGAGACTGTTTTTTATTGAAAAGGTACAGGCGGAGAAAGGACAGGGGTTTGTTTTGACTCGGCAGATGTAAGTGAGGTATAATGTGTAATGGCCGCTGCAGTGTTGGGCACTTGTTACTCAATTTGTTGTTATTTTATGGATTTTATTCAAAGTATCCCTAGAAATGGATGGGCTATTAAGGGTAAGACTTAAAAAATGGACAGATGTTGCCAAAGTTCAAGAAAAAAAAGCCTACACTGCAAAAAGAAGCATTTATATTTTTGATAACACTTAATAAACACTTCAACACGTTTATTTTTGTGTTTTACGGTAAAGGTATAGGAGGCATTGCATACGATAAACGTTTGCATAAACACTACAACACGTTTATAGAGGTAATTGGGTAATATTTATTAACACACCAATATGTTTATATCAGCAATAAGAAATATGTGGGGGTGTTAATAATTATACAACAAATACCTCTATAAACGTGTTGTAGTGTTTATGCAAACGTTTATCGTATGCAATGCCTCCTATACCTTTACACGTAAAACACAAAAATAAACGTGTTGAAGTGTTTATTAAGTGTTATCAGATATATAAACGTTTCTTTTTACAGTGTACATAGTGGATGAAAAAAGAAAAATACTACAATGAAGTCAAGACTACATTGTATTATTTTATTTTCACCTATACAATGAGATGCAACGTAGCATATATTTTATTAAACCTACACAGTGGATGATTGCTGGTAACCTCTAGCCACTTCTGTTAATATGCTTTTATAATAAGTTTTAGTCAAACCAAATTTATTTGGTTTGAAATATTCAGTTGGATTACACACGTTTCTTGGATAAGTTTGTAACTGTAAAACTCATAAATGGATTGTAATTATCTTATAAATCCTCAAGCAAGAACAGTTATTCTTGCACTTTACAGCACATCTTGCAAGAGGGAAATGTTTGATGATGTTGTTCAGAACTCTTCTTCAGCTAACGGCATTCATCTCGGGTAAGATTTGAAAGTAAATCAAAGTGCCGTCATTTACAATTCATGCTGTATGCATAGCGGTATGTTTGTTTATACGATGTGTATTATTGGATCAAGGCAAATAATTATGATACGATGAATTCATTTACATGATAAAAGTGCAAGAAAGCCCCTTCTGCCGTGGCTCCCCTATGTTTTGTTTCAGTGTGTTGCACTTCCGCACATGAACCATAGCACGTAGCAGCTATTAGCAGAAGGAGCAATCTTGAACAATTTCTTCAAAAATCAAATCTAATGTATGCATGTGTACCGATATTTTGTGCTAACGGGCGTTTCAAAGAATTCTAATAATTTGCCCGTTTGTGGGACAGGTGTGTGTAGTAATGGAGGAATTAATGCAATATTCATAGTATTCATAAGTTGGTTAATTGCAATGCTGTCTCAAGGGGGACACAGATGAAAAGGTGTTCTGTGAATTGGTTATGCTGGGTGTTAATCAACAAGGCTGATTGAACTAGAATATTTGTATCATGATTCAAATATTGTTGTGTTGTTGATAGGCTATGAGGAGACATTGTTGGAACTAGAGGCTGATGGTTGAATGCAGTGGCGTAGCTAGGATTTTTTTCAGGGGGGGCAAGATTTCTCAAATTTTTCGTAAAATCGCACAGTAAATGTACTAAATGTACACTTTTGCCTTCTATTTGGCTAATAACCTCGGGTCTTTTTTCTCAATTTTTTCCTATTTCCTTTTTTTCCTCACCCCTTTTTTTTTAGGGAGGGGGGGGGGGGCGGGGGCACAAATTGATTTTTTTTCGTCAGGGGGGCATTTGCCCTGCCCCCCCCCCTGAGCTACGCCACTGGTTGAATGTGACCTGGGCATGGATCAAACTATTGATATGGGGGTGTGGTTGAATGATGTAAATGCATTGTCTTCGATATTTCTTTATATTCTTTTACAGCATTGTTTCCTAAAACCTATTTGTGATATCTACACAAACAACCTGTTAGAATATCGGAAACAGCATTAAAAGATCATTTGAGAAAAAAATACTTGGAAAAAGGCTTACAAATTCTTACAAATAGCTATAGGTTTCTGCATGATGATATTCAAATGTATGACATTCAATTGTTACACGCAGCACACGAACAAAACCAGACCTAAAAACAATGGCTCTGTGAGTCTGTGTGTAAACTCCTGTAATTTGCATTCATTTTTTAGTTGACAAAATACATGTACCTACAATGTATACTAGCCTATAGTCCTGGCCAAAGCAGGCTTTGAATGTCAAACTGTATTTTGGGAGCTACCATGCATCTAGAGGACTGTGTAACAAACAACATTAAGTAGCATCAAAAGGCCATAAGAGGCGGTCCGCAGAGACTTGTTTTGGACTGCTTCACGAGATGGAGGGCGCACCAAGCGTGACTGCGGTAACAATTGGCGGTCTATTTAGCGATGCTTGTATGTGTGTGCAGGGAATTGCAATTGAATTAGGGGCGGCGTATGCTCAAAAGTATACTTTAAAGTGATATTTGGCATCGGCAAATTCGCCGGTTGAGGTTTTTAGTTGATATTAATTAGCCAATTAATCCTATGAAGATTAAGTGACTAAAAATAATTAGTGTGCACTAATTTAATTGAGAATGGTCAGTATAATGACCACTGGCCAGAGAAGTGACCATCAGTTTTGAAACATGTCTGTGGTCAGAAAATAACAAGAAGTCTGAGAGATAAGATTTCCTGCAATTCAATGTTCAATTATCCTCATGACGCTGCTTCTCCATTTCTCTCGTTTTCATTGATTCGCACAAGTATTGCAACCGTATCAACTTAAAATGTTAACTTTTGATTTATCCGTATTGTATTGCCCATCAAGCCTGAGCATAGACACCATAGGGACCGGTAACATTACATGCTAAAATGAATTTTCAATCAGCGGTTCATATCCGTCACTGCTCCCAAGATAAATAGAAATATTACTTTTCTGACAGTAGTGGGATTGACTCGGGGATGTCTAGAGATCACTTTGTGTTAAGTCGTTTTGGGTTGCAGATCATCGTAGGTTATGGATTATTGACTCCCCCCATTGCATTATGGGTCAAGGGAATTTGTTATGTTTGTCAATCATCATAGATCATGAACTGGTGACTCCATGCAATGCATTGTGGTTAATGTGTAGTTGTAGTAACAATCATCATATTCATGGGTAATGGTTTAGTAATAAATATAATAAAACCATGCTTATTGAGCGCATAACACAATTAAGTCCCTATATGCGCTATAACAAATAAAACAGAAAGCAGATAAAAACATAAGAAATAGTATCAAAAGACATAACATGCATCTTTTTATACCTTTAAATCTGAATAATGACAATCTTTGGCTAGCTACTTTGTGTGTCGTGCATCTCGCTGACTGTTAATTTGTTAAATGATATAGGCCACTTAACACACCGATGGGAGACACTCGATTTAAAGTACTGCCTTCTCACTTTATCCTATCTTTCTCCACAAAAATTAATCAAAATCAACCGGTAAGGGTTCAATAGCATGTTTGATCATTTTGAAACCTGGTGAATAAATTATTTATTTACGTTTGATTTTTGGAATTGATAACTTATACATTATTGGACAAAATATTGAGGTAACTCAATAAAACCATCTCCTCCCAACGTTAATTCGGAACAAATTTTCATCCCGGAAAAGTTTAGATTCTTATTTTTGAAGTCTTCAGCATAGATGGGAATAATATAGTCATGCCGCATCACATCCTCAGCACCTTATAGGTAAAACATAACCTGTGGTTTAGACTGACGTAAATTAATTGGAGGTTGGGTATCAGCATTGGTGTGGCCAACCATGTGCTTGGCAAATTACCATTCATTATGCAATTGGTGTGCGCTACGGATGAGATTCGTAGCTTACGCCGTTATCTGCCAAGATTGAGAAGCGAGTTGTGCAAGGGAGACAGATAGATAGCATGCTTGTTATGTTGTAAATGAAAATGGAAAAGATTCGTCGAGATTTGGGCTTTTTCAAAGCGGTACTTCAAAGCTCGATGTGACAGTTTAAATTGTACGGAATCCATTTTTAAGCTCTTATTTCCTCACAGGAAATTTCAAGAGTAAATGTGTCTTGGGTTGAGCTATTTTAAATGATACAGTAGAAGGAAATGAGGATGTTAAAGGAATGGTTGGAAGGGGAAGAAATTGAATAAATAATAGACTGAGAGAGATTTCATTATGTTGTACTATGTCTTTCTTGTATTATTTCAATATAAAATTGGTTGTATAGAACTTTATTACATTTGTTTGCTATCTTCAGTAGATAGCAGTTGTTTGTTGACCAGTAAATATAAATGTATTATCTTTAAAATATTTTGGATTTGCTTTAAATGATCACATTTCTATATTCATATCTTCAGTAGAAATTAATTATTTATTTTCTTCAATTTAAGAAGATAAGAAACACTTATATTGCCATCTCCAGTAGATAACAATTGTTAAGTGTCTTCAACTCGAGATAAGAAGCACTTATATTGCTATCTCTAGTATGAGAGCAATTGTAATAGGTGTCTTCAACTCGAGATAAGAAGCACTAATGTTGCTATCTCCAGTAGATAGCAATTGTAAAGTGTCTTCAACTCGAGATAAGAAGCACTTATATTGCTATCTCTAGTAGATAGCACTTATATTGCTATCTGCTATATCCCTTGATTACAGCGCTTCACTGATATGCAATCATTGATGTGCTATTAACATGGTTAAGCGCAATCATTAATATGCTAAGATTGCAATTATTCATTTGTTAATATATTCATTTGTTAATATAGCGGACCTTATTAATATGTTATCTACAGAATGTCACTTCTGTCACTTTAAGCCAAAAGATTTACAAGTTGGTTAATCAATTAGTCGCAAACAATCTGTAATTTGAAATAAATGTATACATTTATTCTATATTATTGCAAGCCACATCCACATCCATCGGTAGAGTTTTGAAGTGGAGATAGCCTTGCTGCAAATGTGGTATGAAATCCTCAACCGTGGCACTCTAATAAATATATTCATACCATTTTCGTATTATTACAGCTTTTTATGCACGGCTTACGATGCCCGCGCTAAACACACATACACAAATTGGCATCCGCTGCCGCCAGGGTGATCTAAAAAAGGTCAACAATTTTGTTTCCGAAAGAAGAAAAAAATAATTCTCTCTTGTAATTACTGTCCCTCAAAAGGTGCATTGGATACACTTTTATTGAGACAACAGGCTTAAGTTTTCACATACATGTACGAGAAAAATATGTACAAACATATACCTTAAATTGTTTGTCAAATTTGTTGCAATTAATTGAGTGCGAGCAGCACCCAGTATTTTGATTCTCAGAAAGCTGGTATAAGTGCGTAATTCCAAGGAGGAAGACAGTTTTTGGCACCTAGCTAGTAGAAAATTGAGGTATTAATAATGCAACGGAATGAGATAAAGACGACAAGATGGCTGGTTGAGGCGCCATGTAGCAGGTAACATACCTGAGGGGTTTGTCACGCATTTGGTGTACTAACTCTTACCTTTCCTCTGAAAACACCGCAGGAATCCATAACCAATCAATATATTTGTTGAGAAATAATCAGAGCGCGCGCGAGTTGCCTTGTCCCCGGGGCGACAGTTCGACTACTCGTGTAGGCTTTGATGTTGAGATACGATGACCTTGTTGGTGATGGGTATGAGGATATGATACCGAGAATTCACAGGGTGTATTGGTATGAGTGTGTTTATGAATGAGGAGCTTAACTTGGTATCGAGAGATAAGATGATATAAGAAATATATGAATTGATGAAAAAGTATACATGTGGTGACTTCTTGGGCTAAAATTGAGCTACATGATGGCAAGTTTTGTCAATATGGGTTACTGTTTGGGAAACCTAGGAGTGCTATTTTATTTGTTTTGGATACTTTTTGAATGGTATAATAGTCCCTTGACTTAGTTTAATTTTGACTATGCTTTAAAAATATAATATCATAACAAAGAGGGGCTCATTTAGTTAAAACTGGTTACTTTAAAACGGACATTTGACATAAATCAGGCTACTTTTCGAACATAACAATGTCAAAAGTATTACATTTATAGCTTTTTTCAAGCATAATGCCTATTCTGTTAAATTAAGCCGATCCATTGAATAACTTGATACTTTTGATGTATTGAGCTTTTATTTAGGGTCAACAAAGTGGCACTTTTATTGAATTTGGCATAATGCCTATTTTGAGGCTACCTTTAAAGATTAAGTTGACACTTATTGTTGAAATGAGTCCATTTTTTGTTGAGTTGGGCTACTTCTTTGTTGAATTGGGCTACTTCTTTGTTGAGTTATTACTACTCTCAGGTGTTTGATGAGCTCGTACAAACATAATGAATTATCAAAATGTTAGATATTCTATGAGCATACTACTAACAGCTAGGGGAACACTTTTTAAAGCCTAAGTTGCACTGGCCTAGTTCCTACGCCACATTAAGTTTCAAAGTGACCTATTTTTTTATGTGGATCAATAATTGTGTTATTATTAATTAATCAAACTTAGAATGTATCATTCAAAGCACACGGTGTTGATCACCTAGGGAGTTGTCTCAGACGTTGTCAACAATGTAATGTTATATTCTTCGATGAGCATCTTGGTCGCTTTTTAAAAGGTCACAAGTTTTGCATGATTCTAGCTAGAATACCCATCACACACTGTTAGTATGCACAGTAACCCTAACACTTTTGGAATGTAAATGTTGTCAGTTTTCAAAATTAGGGTAGGTCTAAGATGGACAAAAAAAACAAAAAAACATTTGGCCTAACCAGGGAGCTTATATAATGGGAGAATAAATTTGAATCGCAAAACTGAAGCCTCCTATATAAGGGCATGTGGGCGTGAGTACGCGCGATGTACCTCTTGCATAATGAGGGCGTGCAATGTACCTCTCAGAAAGGCTTTAATCTCGGCAATGGGAGTCTGTGTACAGTGGCACCGACCTGGCCTAACTGACACTGCCTTACACCAACTCTTGGCCTGTGTATGTATTTACCAACAGCTAACCATTAGTTTAATTTTCTTCTATTTCTACAGTGGATAAAAGATGGCCAGTCGATGGACGAGCTTCTAGAAGATTCCCACCTCACCCAAGATGGAGATGACCCTCGCTCTCTGGTATCTGCAGTGTCTATCGGCGATTTACAACAACTCTTCTTCCTACGTGTTAATAGGCCATACGTTGGATCGTACCAGTGTGTAGCAACTAATCGTCTCGGGGTAGTGAAAAGCAATAATGCAACTTTGGAGGTAGCATGTAAGTATTATGCAATAACACATTAAAACATTTCATCAGGAATAGTAGTGGTAAACATGGTATGAAGAAATTTCCAAGAAAAAGACCCAATTTGTTGTTTCCCTCATATATGGGTTACTTATAACAACAGATAAGTTGCCATAGCAATGAATCTGTTGTATTACTTTAGTGGCTAGTGTTTGATTCATAGCCAGACTGGTTTAGCTGGAATATCCTTAAAGATGTCATTTGATTTTTAATGAAGAGTCCCTCTAGATTAGCAGGTTTATGTAAAGGTGACTGAGTTGTAAGGCCCTTATCACCATTCATAAGTAATACTTAAAGGTGTATGTTCCGATCACTTTTTTGGGGCTATGATTTTTTTTTCACATCAAGATATTTTGATATCAGAAGAATCCCCATATTTTTCTCATTGTGTCTGTAAAATCTTAGGGGACAGAAACATTCCATTTAGAAATTATAGGCTAAAATGTGGTGAATTACTACCAAAGGTGGTTAACCACCAGTCAGTTTGTGTGCTACTCAATGGGCAAATATATTGTGACCTTGTGCTTCTAAATTAAGAACCATTGGAGTTATGCAACTCAAACTTTGGAATGTGAAATTTTAAGGATAACCTTCCATGTAAAATAGAAAACATTAAGTTGAAAATCGGGCCAGCAATTAGAACATCTACCTTTAATACATGTTTACCAACCTACCTCACATGATTACAATACACAATGAATTCTTACAAACTCTACCATATTCGTAACCCAATTCCTAATCCTATTCCAAGAATATGTTTTTAGATTGGATTTGACATAATCCCTGACCTGAAGCTCTCAATCACACAAAGAGTCAATCACAAAATTGTGTTTGTTGGTTCACACAGGGCTGACATCTCAGGGAATTCAGTATAAGGCCTACAGGTGTACTGACCAACCATTGGTAACAGAGGAGATAGGCTGACCACAGATTCCACCATCTGTGGGCTGACCCTTCCAAGGAAAGACCTCACAACTCTGACCACCATATGTAAAATTCATCATCATGTAAGGGATTTAAAATGGCCTCTCCAATTTCTTTGTCTCAAGGCTGATTACCAATCTAAAGTCAGGGCTTAAATTGTCAAATTACAGCTGTCAGTCCTTATTAGAATTAGAATTTTGGTTATTTTATGTAATAAACTCCAATAATAAGCCAGTGCCTCATTATGCTGCCTCTTTTTTAACCCCCTGAGAACACAAATAGTCAATTTTGACTATCTGTGCTGAGAGCTACCAGCCGATTGGTCAGAAAGATGGATATATCATTTATTGCACCAATGAGAGACATTGTTAGAATAATTGTATCCCTGATAAAGATGGGAGTGAAACATTTTACAAGCTGCATTTGAATTGGCTATTCATATGAGTACATCCGGTAATAAACCAATCAGAACCACTGTAAGATAGACAGGTAGACCCCAGGTTAAGACAACATCTGTGGGGAAGATGGGGTTAGAAGTGTCAAGAGGTCTACAATGGAAGCTTGATGACACAAAATACCTGTGCCAAATTTGCTAGTTAATGTTAACAAAGTTTCACTGTAACTGCCCCTCGATGTTATGGAAACAAAGATTTAGAAAGTCATGACAATGCTCTGGAACTCTTGGATGTTAATTGCATGTCATGGATTTCAGGATAACAAGTGTCCAAGTATCTTATTGTTTCCAAAAACATAACCTAATTGGCTTTTGTACAAATTGTCAAACCTTATTGAGAGATCAATCCAATATCCATCCATATGCATCCTGTACACTCAGATATACACAAGAAATAAATTACATGCTCATGTAGAAACATTATCACCAACACAGCCCACTTGAAGCACACAAAATACGAACAAGTGTTCAGAAGCTTTCAAATTAGGAGATCCATTTGTGGATAAATAAATATTTTTGAATAAAAGCATTCAAAGTGGTGCTGGTTAGGTAAGTACGTAGCCTCAATCCTTGCTCCTACAAATAGTTCCCGAGTTGGCTTGCGGCTATGTACGGAGGATTGTACTAATGTAATTATTTCTTGACTTGAAACGATTCCATACGGTAGATAACCTTACAGCGTTGTTATTTACCGGATATGTAGGGGATGCTGCGTATGTTGATTAATGATAGGAATATGTGTCTCATTTTCTTGCTACTACCTACCTGCCTGCTGCTGCCTCCATAGAGAATTGGTCCCCTTATGTTTAACACCTTTTAAAATGAACATTGGTTTCATGTTTCTAGTTACTGTCCTGTTGCTAACGCACCTCCAGTTTTCCCCCAGAGACTCGGGACGCGCTGCATGACCGTCGTTTTTTGGCACCTGTATAATGAGCATTGATCGTCGTGCTTGTAAAGGAATGTAGTAATTCACAACCGTGTGCCGTGTTCCGATGTTGATTATGGGGCCGATGGTCGAGTGGCCTTTCACAAAGCCTGTTATCTGTGCCTTCGGATATCAAAATTGAAGATGCTTATAGTGTGATTTGAAATGAAATACACTTTTGGTAACCCAGTTGCAGACTTGGTGTAAGACTACACACATGTTCACGTCTTGTAGGTTTAAACATAGTTGCTATGAATTTTCATTTGCTATTTTTCTGAAGATTTCTCTAACTGCTTCGGATGCACCATCCGCAGGGACTGCCGAGTCTTTTTTTCTCCCTTCGTGTTAAGTAATCATAGTAAGTAAAGGTAGATCAACTTGACACTGTAGGTACAATAGGCATGTCAACACCAATCCCTGTTACACGGTGTCTGGTTACTAAGGCGGCCATTTTGTTTGAATTCAAGTAGAAGTACAGAGGAGGCGTTGAACAAGCTCGTGAGAGGAAGCTAGAGCAAATAGGGGGAAACTCTGTGATTTCATCCTTAGATTCATCTTCAATCATATGGTCTATATAGTTTGCCCAGTTGACAAGTGTACATTGTCAATGGAATTTGCTCTAGTTTGCTCGGGTAAACATGGTGTGTTGATCGAGCTTTATTTTGGTTGAAAACATGCGCGAGAAAATCTCTTCAAGTTTCGCAGCACAGAAGCACATCAGTTGTGCTCCAAGGGGCCGCTGTCTAGGTGACGGGGATTTAGAGAAGTCAAATAGCAATGTTGGATTCGTATGATTTTTAACATATGTCTTGAAGCTTTCTGGTAACGAATCCGTTATATTCATCATTCCTGTGAGCCTAATGGTCATGTGTATAGGTATTAGGGGTTGAGGTCCTTTTTTGTCAACAATGTGTACTAGATTTTGCATATAGGCAGTAGCCATGGTAACATTTTGCATGCACTATATGATAGGGTAAGGTGTTGGAGTTGTAGAAATGGTGCGAAAATCTGATCAATGTCTTGTCAAATTAACTCATTATTAACGAGTAAAATTTGTAGTGGTTCAATTTGTCTTGCCTTTTAAATCTTCCAGTGCCAATGGCCTCTCAGAGATGTCTGATATCATTGTGAAGATATTGAATTTCGCTTCTGGAGCTTAATTATCAGACATTTTAGATTTAGCCGCTCATCCAAAATGAATCCTCTGTCTGGGGTAACCCCAGAGGGTTATTATTAGCTCATGCAAAATTCTTGGCCTAGGGTAGCCTCCGAGCATGATAGCCTCTGAGCATGATAATCTCTTAATCTTAATGATGGAAATGGTATACTGTAAAACAACTTAATTTTCGTGAATTTTGCGAGAGATTTGGATTCGCGAAATTAAAGACCCGCGAAACTGTCAATTTTGCATTGAAAATTATGGTAAAATTTCCAGATACGTGAAATTAAATGCCCGTTAAATAGTAGTGTTTTACAGTAGTTTGTGTTAGAATGCATAATAATAGGATACATTTATTACAAAGGGATTCATTAGGCCAAACAATGAGGAATGTTTGTCTCAGAAGCCCGCCTGCATTGGTATGTGAAATGAGCTACGGCGCGTAAGTCTACGCGCTGATGCCTAAACATTTTTTTTCTTCTTCATTTCTTTTTCTTTTCTTTTTTTCATTTCTAAAAAATATTAAAAAAAGGTTCTCTGTAAGCTTGGATTAGCAACAACAACAACAACAAAATCGCATACCTCATAGCTTTTTTTCTAAAAAAATAAATAAATCGCACAGCACTTAGCTTTTTTGCAAAATGTTTCTGAGACAAACCTTCTTCTTTGTTTGGCCTTAGTACCAGTACATATAAACATAACAGGGCCCCTTCCTATTCTCTCAAATCCCACGTTTTCCTCAAAAGAAAATATAAATAATTTCCGGGAAAGTGTATAAAATGAGGCAGACATTGAAACAAACAAATCATATTTTCTGTGGCCTGAGAACAGACTATGTTTAGCACAAGATTAATTCTAGAAGCAACATATAAAAGTTCACAGTTTCATTATCTGTGCATTCAGCGACCTACTTCACTAAATAGCGTAATTTACTGGAACTAATAGCAGTATTTTTATCAACATCAGACCAATACCCCACCCTAAATTTGCATAATTTCACTTAAATTCGCTGATGAAATTGTCTCTTGGAGGCTTTAGAGGGTCCACATTTCAGCTGAAAGTGGTAATCCGAGCCGCACGTTGTCAAATGCTCATATTATCTCCGTGAGTGAACGCTGTCTGTCACAATATGCTGCCGACATGTTGAGCAATTATGGATAAAATAACTCGCCTTTATGGCCCAAAACTCTCGGGTTTCACGGCAGAAAGACCCAAATTGCATCAATACCCAATGACTGAATTATGCATCCATATATATGTGTGACGTGTAGCTAAGCCTGGGAGCTAACTGAAAAAGGTGCAGAGATTTCTTTTTATTTTCTGTTTGTCGCCATCGGGCATATCTTGACAATATGACGGGCAAACTGGCGATGAATATTCATGATTTGTATGACTGATATTGTTAACCGATTTATGAATCAAATAGGATTGATTGTAACGGACTGCCACGACATGTCACCGATAGGCGGGATTGGGGCTGAAATGACTTACAGGCGCTCTTTGTCCCGAACGCCATTTGTGCGTGCTAAAGTGTCATCCCCGGTGAAAAGCTAACAGAAATCTTTTTAAATAAAGTGAACTTTTATGTTTTGACAATCGATTGTCTAAGGTACTAGGTTTTCTGAAATTCAAAACGGGGCCTTTTGTTCAATTTTGCATTTTTTAGGATAGGATGAGGTGGATTTGCAAGGAAAGGTTTTGACATTTTAGATGTGTTTGGTCCCATCAGGGAATAGCAGGACATGGTATTTGCAAAGATCAAATGTTGAAATAATTTGATTTAGAAATCTATCAGGAATTATATTTCTATTGTTGTCCAGAATGTGTGTCTCAAAGGGCTGGCAAGTGTAAAGGATACAGCAAGTGCATTTGGATTTGAATGGAAATGAAAATGTTGTTGGTAGAAAGCTGTTAATATTATTTAGGTATTGAGGTTAAAATAACTTTGGTTGCAGAATTGGACTTAGAAGAGCTTGTATGTAATGGATATTTTTGTCTCTAAAATCATACAATTTTCTTGATTTAGGCAAGAGGAAGATTTCACTTTCAGCTAAAAATGATATAAATACAATTTTTTTTGGAAAATGCCAGAGTTATTTCAAATAGCAGTGACATTAAGTTACACACCAAAACACACAAGATGACTACATAGGCAGTTAGAACCCGTATTAATATTTAAACCATCATGGATTACACGGTGAACCACGTTCTATCCAACATGTTTAAACAATTGTTAATATTGGTTAAATGTGTCTATCAGTGTAAGAAGCAAGAAATATACATAAAAATAAGAAGGGAAAAAATGATATTCCCAAGAGTTTATCATTAGTAAAATAAAAATAACATCTCTAAGCCAATATCAATTGCAGTATTAGCCCAGAGGAGGATGTGATTCATGGAGGATCCAGACCGAGACGTTTATTTAAATATACGTGTCACTATCGGTCATTTGCTGATGAGAATGATGATGATGATGATATTGAACAAGATTTGAAATCACAAGGTGTGAAATGTAAAGATTTATTTCTTAATCAGAAATGGTCAAGCCTTATCAAAATAAAATTTGAAGTTTGCTGCCGGCAGTAAAAAGTGTGATTCCAGTTCGCAGAACTAAGTCACGTGTTCAGCGTTTGTTCCAATGGTTCACCTTGGCTTTTGTGTTTCAGGTGACTATCCGATACCTGTATTCAATACTTCATGGAGTTCATGTGGGAGATCTTATACCTTTTGGAATTTGGAAAAAGTCCCACCATTACTTCATTGATGATGTTTTAAAATTTAAGCAATATTCAAGTATTTACCAAAATATGCCGGGTTTTTTTTATATCAAGGAACACACACAGAAAATAGATTAAGAATATGAGAACATTTTTAAAGCTTTTAAGAGCCCACCATAGTGTTCCAGAAAAAAAAATAGCACAACCAATGATGTTCCCTGTGGTATCCTGTTACCACTCATAGTAACAATGAAATCATCAAGGGAGTGGGATTGGCCAGAAGCTACGTATCCACTGTTTTTTCACAAAAAGAGGTCCCTGCGATGACCCCTCAACGGCCACGCCCTGGTTATGATAAAACCCCATCATTGATTCTACCTTCGTTCTTGTCGTCGTCGGTATATTAAAGAAGTAAAGTGATGCACGACCTGGTATTGAACCCAAAACGCTCAGCTTCAAGTCATGCGAGGGAGTCTGTCACCGGGAAGAAACAATAGAAGGAGGTTCAAGTGTGCAAGACGAAATGGAAGATGCGGGGAGGAGGAACCGGGGTCTAGAGTGGTCCTCTCAAGGAGGTATAAATGTGCAGGTGACTCATGACTGAGTCTTCCCTATCATAACAAAAGATATGCCAGTTGTTTGGAATAAACTGTCGAACGATCTCATCGCAGCTTTTGTACCCAATATGACAGCTAGCTAAATGTGACTAACCGACGGTGGTAGCGGTACGATTTTGAGCTTGGGAGTTGGGACGGGACAATTGAGCTTTTTCATTAAAAGAAATCCCAGTTAGTTGCATTACCTTGTCATGAAAAAATGTGACTGGAGGGCATAAGTTATGACGGTATACCAACAAGGATGGCCCGTGTATGCAGTTTGGGTTCATTGGTGATTGTGCTGATGTCTTGATGATTATTTTTATGAGCGCGGTGGTGAATTTGTAGTGAATCATAAGCGGCGTCCATGTTAACTTACATTGACTGGTGTGGAAATTACCAAACATGATTGAAGTTCATTAATTAGCGAGCCACAATTATGGCCAAGGGAATCAAGGACGGGATTCCCATCTTTGATGACGGCACATTATACGATCATCACTCAATGTTTCTTTGCGGGGTAATTGAGAACATTATTTACGTGGCACGCTTTAGGGTTGAAAAGTAGAGCCCTTTACGGTGCTTTATAGCCCAGAGGGAACTCCAATGTAGTATCTTGAGACATGATTATACCATCCATTGTGAGAAAACGTGTGCGGTCATTAGTGGTGTCAGTCTCGTTATCTTTAGTTAACGGTAACGCTCTCGTTTTGATTATGAATGGTGGCAATAAGTACAAATAAAGAGATAATTCAGTGTGATTCTATTGAGACCCAATGTGATTTCAAACAGGGTAAAAAGACAAAAGATGTGTCATAAGGGTGAATAAACGGACAGTTTCTGCTTTAACCACAAGCTTATGCAAAACTTTGACAATGCACAGCTTTATTCCCTGCACAAGGATGAAAGAACCAGATCCGAATAACTTCATATATTAGTCAGGAGGGGAGTCACTCAGTTCTAAATTTCAAAAAATATCATTAACTTCTATCATTTATGATACACCCTGTATATCAACTCCCCATAATAATGCCTGGTTTCTTCACCAGTAATTTCCTCATATCACTCATCTCTCCATGAATGGTTGGATTATTCCTGATCTTGGCCCGTCTTGACAAGCTAATGATGGAGACTAATAATGGAGGGTTAAATACAGGGTGAAAATTGTTAAACCAGTGATGCCCATCAGCACAGGTTACCAGATGTGTGATGAATTGTAGTCCAGTACTTGTGGTAACCCTATAGCCATGTCATATCCTACAAATATCTTCCACAATCTTATGCTTGTATTGTAGTTCCTGCATATTGTGAAATCTAGAAAGGCTATATATGATAACGAAAAACTTTTGTTAATGGAGCATTAATGAGGTGGTTTGGAGATCAATCACATGTACTCGCAACTTATTGATCTGCACTCAATCTCTGGCCTTCGCCTAGATGGGGCTCCATTATATCCCATGCATGCTGTCTTCGTATTTTTTTAAATTTAATGTCCCCCCTCTCTGGTTGATGCGAATGACATTAGAGTTGGGTTATTTTCTTCCTTTTAAGTTAGTTATTCATTATTCATACATCAATTACACATTTTTTATAACTACATTACAATCACCATCCTCTTCTTTTGTTTACAACACAATCATATACATATATCAACTTGTTCGGATTACATTCCAAAACCAATTACATATTATTATATTACTTGTATTCTTTATATGTAATTTCAAAATATGATTGTATTTCAAAGTCACACATCTCGTGTTGCGCATAATCAATGTAAATTAATGTGCTTAAATCTCAATTAATTTCCTGGATCTCAATTCCGATTTAAAAAGGAATACAAGATTAGGATGATTCCCACATTATCATTTACAACAATGAGATCAGTGAGAAAGAGAGCCCAATTTTCTTCAAAGTGGAAATTGCTGACTAAACGAGCTAGAATACTGGCATTTGTACAAATTTGACCTGATATATTCAATTTCCAGTATCAATAAATAATTGACAAAAAATGGAACAACTTGTGTCTTTGTTTTATAAATAAGTAAGCTATGAAAACAATGAGTCAGAATCTCTTGGTGAATTTATGTGATATGTAGGTGGTTTTTTTAAATACACTGAAATCTTGAAGGAAAATGACTGTAAAATACAAATATCTGACATTTCAGCAGACAGACTTGAATAAAAACTTTCAAAATAAAAAAGCACCAAAAAAGCACACACACAAAAACACACAAAAACATGTGGCTGACCGACTCTGTATCACTTATCTGTCTGCTTTTTTCTGCCTTATATAATAGTGTTGTGAATTAGAGCATACTATGAGATCTTTAATTAAGCGATGGACAAGTTAGTGTTACACACCACTCCTTACAGGCTGAGTGACATGCATCACCAAGTGGTCACCGCGGTAACTGTGTTGACAACGCAGGGATTCCTCGTGTGACCCTCAAAAAACCGAAGGAGACTTGAATTCTAGTTGTGAAGTCCTGGGCTTGTATGACGCCATAGTCTACCCCGGTGAGAATGGTGTGATGTTTAATCCGTTACAAAGTGTGCAGGGACCCAGGTTTATATTGTTTGAAGCTAGGACTGGTTCAAGAGTATCTACAATGTGTTATTTTACCATTAACAGTATTTGAAAACCCAACCCGTCAGACGTCTTAAGGTTTTCGATATGTTATTGATGCGGAAACCATGTCAGCCCACCGTGGTATACAATGAAATATGCGGTTTACTCACGGAGACCAATGTAGCAAAACAGCGGTTTCATTCAACCAATTGGTCCCCATACAAATGAGTCATTTAGCTCCAGAACTGACTCCAAGGGGAATAGGTTTTCTTTAGGGAGATCCATTTAGTCGACACCAATACTTAGTCGTTTGGTTACGATGGTCTAGCGAGAGAAAGTGGGAAAAAAGAACACCTGAGGGCAGTGCAGCGGATCACCATTTTCTTTCCAGCAGAGCCAAGCACCCTAGTAAGGACAATACCGGAGGAGATTTCAAATAATACACAGCGCTGTTTTTATTTCTCCTTCTATGCTCAAGGCTATAGGCTAAGAGAGTCATGACTGGATTGGAGTGCACCTAAACCTCCTTACGCTAACGATTGTGTCGACTAGTCTCTAGAACAGGCAGTTCAGATTTTATCGTGAATTTGCTGAATTTTGCTAATCTTTGGTTAGTTTATGCATTTCATTTTGACATTCACATTAAGTAGGATGTTTGATACACTTCTGTTGAATTTGTTGACACCCCCGTTAAAAGATGAAATAAAAAACAAAGCAATATTTCAGAGACGATAACTGTACACTCTATTATGGGTTGTGACAATGACAGATTTAAGGATGTTGATTACAAACAAACACAAATATCCAAGTAATTAAAGAAAGAAACAAACGCGTTAACAATAAGACAACAAAACAAGCAAACAGATACGCAAATACCTTACATACACACCCACAAACACCCCATCCAACATACAAACAAATAAATACACAAACAAGTAAAACAACAGCAAATTAGATATCACCATAGACGGTTACAGTCTATGATATCCCCATATTGTGCCTGTGATAAGAGACTAGGCACAGTGTGTATGCAGCATCACTGGTGATGAAGGAGGGACAGCTATAATGCCTCATTCTAAATTCCAAGGGGATAACGGAGTGAGTGAGGGAGCGGAAATGGGAGGATCGCAGCTCAGCAGGAGTGTTTACACACAAACCAACAGAGGAATCCTTTGAATTTCATCCTTATTTCATGAGATTAGGTCCTAGTCAGTCGTCATCTACAATGGATTTTCATGTCTTGATAATTTTTCCTTTAAAGATACGTCTTTATGTATACTTGTGCACTGTTCATATGCATATCTACACAACATACATTCAGCCATGTCATCCCTACAAATCCTTACACCCAGTGGCGTAGCCAGCTTTTTGAAACAGGGGGGGGGGGGGGTGGGGGAAAGACATAGTTGTACCGACGAAAGGCATGATGTACCGACAAAAAATAGGTAAAGATTGCCCAATTCCCATTATTGGATATGGTGTCCTGATCTTCTTCATTATAGGGGTGTTTTACATCAAAAATGATTTTGGGACCTATGTTTAGGTGTTTCAGCACAAATCATACCCTCATACCCATGATCAGGGATGTTTGCAAAAAAGCGATCCATTTGGGCGGCACATACTTGTACTTGCAGTGAGTACCGCCCCCCCCCCCCCCCCCCCCCCCCTGGGTAGATAAGATAGTTGTAGCAAGCTGGCTGTTTTGTGCTGGTCATGATTGGTATGATAACCGAGTAGTGAGTCTAGGGGCACTTCTAGATTGGATTGAAACCAGGTCAACTATTTCAACTTTTAAACACATTTCTTATCCTTCTTGTTTTATTTTCCCGAAAGCTATTGAAGATAGAAGTGAAGTTAGCCCAGGGGGAGGTTTAATTCTTGGGAGATATATAGCCGCATCATTTCCATCTTTTAAGATCGCAATTCTTTTTCATAGATGATGAGGAATTTAGATAATGTTCTTTTGCCTCAAGCTATTTCAATCGTATTTTTAGGAAATTTTTATAATCGAAACATGAATTGCTAAGGTATGTTGACCCCAATAACACTTTTTCCTCCTTATAAAATATTGATATTTTTCATTTTTTTTATTTGACTTCATATCAAACACAATTATTTTGGACAATTTTAAAGCCATGACTTCACTCACGTATTAACCTAAGTAATACAGGGATGATTACAAACAAACATTAACACATTTGCCAAATAAATTGGTAAGGAACAATGCAATGAAACCAGCACACTTTAAAGTAGTTGAAAAAGAAAATCATGGGCAGACATTTTCAAATTCAAACTTCCATAGTCATGATATTTCAAATCTTGGTGCCTTAATCCCTGTGATTTTAAATCAACCAACTTTAAGATCAGAGGTCCTCATTCCCCTAAAAAGAGAATTTACAGCTTCACACCATATTTATCTTTCAACATGGACAAGTGTTGGTTTCCAGTTGAGCGGCATTTCGTTAGCAACCATTGTATGATTATTTATAGAAACATTAATCAGTGTTATTAATCTAGATAAAAACCTACTAAATAGCTTGAGGTAGTAATTACCCAATGTGGTTAATAAGGTAGAATGAGAAATGAAATAAACACCTAGCTCTGATTGCCATCAGGGTTGTAATTTGGAAGAGAAAGTGTTAACGTGGGAAACAGCCACTCAAGGTGAAGACAAAAACACCGGAGTATTCCATTAATGCACAAAATAATATATTGAATAGAAATACCTGGAAAGTAAGGTCCATTTTTATCAAAATTATGAATGAAAATAAGGAAACTTTAGAATAAGAAAATAGACATAGAACGACCCATACAACTTACACAGTGAGGAATAAGAATGGTAGGGTTATCAGGTTTCTATTATATTTATCATTAGCATATCCTCATTTCAATATGCAAGTTTAGAGTAGAAAAAGAAGAGTACAGATGAAAATCACTGCACATGTTTGATAAATTGCCGGTCTGCAATTTGTTTAAATCAGCTTATCCAGGGAAATATTAAGATTGAATACTAAGTATAGAAACACTGGATTCATGCCATCGTAGTTGTGGAAACACCGGGGCGGTTCTCTTGTTGATAGGGGCAGCTCCTGAGCCCTTATAGGGTAGTCCTATAATTGATGCTCTCTTCAATTATTGACCCTTGACCCCCCCTCCCCCTCCTCCATCTACCTTTCCCCTCATCTGGGTGTGTCCTACCCGATACCCACATCACTAATAATACTATTGGGTATTATCTTCCCCAATCCCACATTTTATTCCATTAGAGAAGTAAATGACTTGTCCTTCATCCCAGCATTCACACAATTTATCTTGATCCAGGGTTTTAACTCCCAGCCTTGATTAAACAAAATCTGTCCATTTCAGTACCACTTTAATACGATCACGATCACCACGAGCAGCAGGAAAGATTCAATTAGCGTGGAGAGCAGTTTTTTTAATTTATCAGTGTATACACACAGAGAGGCCTTTCACCTGCCGGCCCGCTAATAGGTGATGCATTTATCGAAAAATAGCCACGGTCATCTTCACGTCCCTCCTCTCAGCACTGGCTGCTCGCTAATGACGACTATGTAAATATCCTAGGTTGTGGCGTGTGGCGTGCTAACCTTGTTGTACCCGGATTCCAAGGCTAGTTGATTCAATAGCTAGAAGGGAAGAAAAATAAGATTACTAGGTGTGGAGATGGGGGCTTGGTTTCCCACCGTACCAAAATACCGAGATAGGCATAACAACCAGTGAAGAGTTTGAGACATTTTGAATTACGAACCAATGGAGCAAGACTGGGCACACTGTACTAACTACTAATTTCAGTGTATTCGGCATTCTGGTTCTAAATATGGACCAATGAATGGAGGATTCAAATATTATGTATATCAAATTAGATTACTCAGTGTGGGGATGATATGTGGGCTTGATTTCCCAACGTACCAAAATAGAGCAGATAGATACCAACTAGTGAAGGAATGGAGATATTTAGACAGAGAATGTTGAGGGCTAACTTAAGAACCAATGAATTTAGATAGGGCGATTTTTAATCATTACTGTTCTATATATGGACCAATACTGCTGAAATAGTTCACTCTGCAATCTTGTCAGGGATACTATTATTCTAACAATGTCTGTGATTGGTGCAACAAATGATGTCCCCATCTTTCTGACCAATCAGCAGGTAGTTCTCAAAGGGTTAAAAGACACCTCAAGAGTTTCTAACCTGAGTTCATACATGATTGAGGTCGACTCGTAGGTGGCACAGCTTAGAGGGAAAAAACAATCAGGTTCTAACACCAAACCTTATACTCAGCGGACACATATTTGTATTGTGTATTTATTTCATTATTCACCATATGTTTGGTATACGGTAACCTGTCTTCCCATCAGGAAAATGACAAGGGGAGCAGTGGGTTTGCATCTGGGTGGCAAGTGTTACTTTTCGTAAAAAAACCCTATATTTTTGTGATGGTTACATATCCATGAATTTCAGCATATATTATAATTGGGAATATAGATGAAGATTTGTACACACAATCAAGTGCTGACAAATGATGTTGCATTTAGAAAATACATTGCAGAGAAATGAGGTATTCTAGTTTTTGGAATCTATTGGAAAATAGTGTGTCCTAATAAAAACTGAAGTTACATGTATTATTTGAACATCTGTGGGAGCAAATCTGTAACATGGATAACTGAACACATCGTCTGAAGGTGTTTTTTTTTAAATTCAGCACAGCAGCTACGAGTTATTGGCCTTTATAATTCAAAACATCAACACAATTAGAATTGGTCCAAGAAAGGTCCACATTGTAAATAAATTATGTTAAGTTTTTGAAACTTGAGGGAGTGTCTTCATCATAATTAGACCAAATTATAATTAAAGGTAGATGTTCCGATTTTCAACTTGAAGTTTTCTATTCGACATGAAAGATCATCCTCAAAAAAGTCGTATTCCAAAGTTTGAGTTGCATAACTCTAATGGTTCTTATTTTAGACGCACAAGATGCCGTGAAATGTGTCCATTGAGTTGTACACAAACTATATTGGTGGCTACCACTTTTCGCGGTAATTCGATGTTATTTCACTGATTTCTTCGTAATCATACTGATTTGGACCATCAAATTTCAGTATGTTAATCAGAAAAATATGATCTTTCGTATGATATGAAAATCTCCATATGTTTGAGAAAAATCTGTGTTATGAAAATGTGATCGGGTCATCTACCTTTAATATAGAACCAGTGCTTGGCAACTCCTAGCACTACCACTGGATTGGTATGAGTTTGCATCCGTCTCTGCTATAACCGTGTGCAAGAGCCTATCACAGCTGATTTGAGGTCTAGTCAACACCATGTCCTATTTGATGCTACTGGTTACATAAACTTGTTTTACACGAGACAGTTAGTCCTTTGAGAAACCCGACCGTAAACTGACAGAATTGACAGGATGGTTAATAACTAGAAAAATCTCAGACAAAAATGCAATTGATGGTTTCTCTGTAGCTGCCTTCATTTCCAAATTGAGATATATTAGAGGATTATCATCGTAGATGAAAAAAACAATGTATGTATAATAGCTGCCTTAGGTAAAAATGAAATAGGGAGAAGCGTTTTAAACTTAGTGGGGTGTATGCGGCACAAAGATGAACTCACAATAATTATAGAAATAAATGTGCTGGGTTCAAAGATGACACACATGTATAGTTATTGATTATGTCCCTTAATTACAGGCCTATCCCTCATGCCTGTCCCATCTGAGGACCATAGTTACACCACTCATTTACACCACTGACTATTTTCTTTTTATATATGACATTAAATACTCATTGATTCAAATAATAGCAACGAGCAGCCATTACACTTCTTCAAATTCTTCTGCTACTGACATAACTTGATGTCAAATTATGTACATAAGCCCGTCTGGTTTCACGATCAACACCAACTGAAGGATGGGAAGGAAGAAGGACATAAAGAGACCGACATTGATCACTGACCCAGATACGCTATTTAGGGCATGGGATTAATGAGAAGATGTATACTAATGGTGTACACAAACCGTGGCAATGTTTGAGGAGAAATGTATTTCTTATTTGATTATAACATACGATGTGTCTGAATATTTTGATGAGACGTTAATCCAAGCGTGTGTATGTAGGTTATATCCTTCATATCAGGATCCCATTTCAGGTCTTCTTTTTACAAATAGGTCGTTTGGTGACAGCATAGTTAAAGAACAGCTTATAAGCCTTGAGCTTCAATGTGATGTCCCTAAAGATGTACGCTGGGATATATTCAGACTTAATAAGAGTCTGTGATTGCCGCTGGTGATAGATAATATTAGTGAAATATATAATACAGTGTTTGGAAGGAACTCAGGAACAACTTTGGTTTACTTTATTGTGTTCAATTTCAATGTGATTAGCTGTTTTTGCAGCTTTTGATTAGCTGATTTGAATGACAGACAGACCTCAAATTCGAAATGTGTGTCAAGTAGATCTCAGTACATGTACGTTGTCGTGTGTGATCAGTGAAGTTTGGAGGGGGAGGGCAATTTCCTGCCAAAAATGTTACTGTTAAAAAAACTGCACAATTTTTATTTGAAAAATCTTAACAATTCCAATCATTTTTGTATTATTGTTATTACAGTTTTGCGAGATGAATTTCGTGAAGAACCGGCTGATTCTGTCGCAGTGACTGGAGAGACGATCGTCTTAGGGTGTCTGCCACCGAGGGCGTATCCATTACCCACGGTGCATTGGATGATGGATGAAATGATGTTAGAGCCAGATGACAGGGTGGAGCTCATGCCTGATGGGAACCTCATGATATCAGAGGTGAGGTGGCATTCAAGCAGTTGTAGTTAATAAGAGGACAATTTTCATGCCAAAAAAGCTTTTAAGACAAATTTTTCCTGAATTTCAAATTGGTGAGCCCTCCATATAGCCACAAATTTATAAAGAAGAGAGTAAGTTGGTATTAGGCTAGTATAACGCAACCACAGGGTGTACCGAGCATCATGCAATATATACGTTTGTCGCCAAAATTGTGTACTCATGCTAGGTTTACTTTGGCATGGAGAAGTGAAAAGCGCCACTTTTCGCAAATTTGGAACTGATTATACGATAAAAAAACTATTCTTTATTCACCATTTTTAACATCAAATCAAAAAGATAGTCAGCAATGTTTAAATTAAGTTTAACAATCAAATTCTGCACATCTAAACTATATCGCATATTGCTCTATGATGGAGGGACCCCAATTTAAAAATAAAGCCTGCAATTTTTAAATACTTTCTCTCCTAGGTTCGCACTGAAGATGAAGGCACCTACACTTGTGTGGCACTCAACATGATTGGATCAAGGGAAAGTAGATCAGCTGTACTCACAGTACGAGGTATGTTGTTTTATCCTCTCCCTTACTTCGGCCTAAATGTTCATACATAACACTCACCCCCTCTCAAAATGAGCGCTGTCCTAAATTTTAGCCACTTGTGTGTGGCTCTCAATATAATAGGTTCAACGAAAGTAGGACTTCTCTACTGACAGTACAAGATACACAGATTAAACCCTACCCCTTACTTGGGTCTCATTGTGATTACATTACACTCCCCCCTCTCTTAAAATGAGCGCTGTCCTAACTCCCTACCCCTTACTTGGGTCTCTTTATGATTGCATAACACTCTCCCCTCTCTTAAAATAAGCGCTGTCCTAACTTGTGCAATGGTATATATCGTGTTAGAGCATTTTATAATATAGATAATGTCTCGGGTATCTATAATTTAGTCCTAGATAATTATATGGAGCTGATTCTACAATTCTATTAAACTACTGACAAGCCCGATGTGGCAGAGCAATTATTGGAATTCATAGCCTGGCATATCTGCATGATTTTGTCATAACTTTATTTGTATCATATTTCCTGGAAAAGAGAGATTTATTATTACACAGTGAAACAGAAGTTCAGAACAGTTGGCAAATGATATTTAATTTGTTGGTTTCTAGGTCAACCAAAAAAGATACCGTAGTTGCAATAGGCAGAAGTGACAAACACAACATATATCTATCAGTTTATAGAAGACTGTTAATAAAATTTACTACATGTGATGGAATGAATCATTGCAAATGCCCTATACTCTGAGCCTGCTCAAGTTGTGAGATGACTTCAGCACTTAATCTAGTGATAGGTGCAGCGCTTTCTGCGTCTCGCTTCTTTGATTTTGCGAGAATGCAAACGCCAGTGCATTGTAGTTACGTGCACAATATTGTGATGCATTATGTAGAATACTCTCTGACGTCACATCCCAACTTGAGATGACACAAAGTACAGCTATGTTTCATCTTTCACTGATTGCCCTATAGCTGTCTGAGCTTTGTTAAAATTAATTTTTAATAATTTTTTAATAAATATTTTTAACAAAGTATCATGGTCATGGCCCATAGCTGTTCTTCATTATAGTACAAAACATGAGCTTTGTTAAAATTTATTTTGAATTATATTTTAACAAAGTATCATGGTCATGACCCATCTAATGCTAAAAGATACAATATCTTAGTAGACTGTGCACGATGTAACAACCAGAAAGAGAATAGGATGCAGAAATATCACATGTTTAAGATCTAGGCAAGCCTATAACAATCTATTATTGTTTTCTATATAGCCAAGCCAACATTCGTCATAGCACCTGAAGACACTACCGTAGCACCTGGAGACCCAGTCACTCTACGTTGTATGGTTGAGGGCATACCTGAACCAACGATTACATGGACTAGAGGTGTTGGACACGAACCACTGGGGGACAGGTATGTAACAATTGTAAAACGGTTACGTCAAATTGGTGTTCAAACCCAATTTTTCCCTGATGAATAAATTGGCAATAGTTGACTCTGGGCAACACGAGTCTCTATGTTAAATAATAATAATAATAATACTGAACATTTATAATGCGCGCAAATCTGCCAAAGCACTCATGGCGCATTGAGTAATTAAACAAAAGAAACAATGAAACCAGAGCAGAGAACATTATACATATACAAATAATGCATAAAAAAGCAACAATTATACAATGCAATAAAATCACAAAATCAATTATAAGCAGTATACATCAGATGAGTTTTGAGGCCAGTTTTGAATGATGAGAGAGACGAACAGGCTCGGATATGATTAGGAAGTAAATTCCAGAGCCTAGGCGCAGCAATGGTAAAGGCTCTGTCCCCCATGACCGATACGACCATAAGAGTTTTAGACCATAGGGTAATAAGAAGGTAAACATAGAATCTTTATAACCAACAAGTTGGCGATAAAGGTGGTCTTCAGAGCAGCACGTAGCTTTATCATCTTTCCATGTCCACGCCCCTCTGGGGTTGAATCATCTGTATTAGCAGCTCACTAAGCCATATTACAACAACAGTTTTATGAAGATGTAACTCATTTCACCATGACCGCACCCCTCTGGCTAGATATTTCTTAATGTAGCTGGTGTTGATGAAATAGTTCCTGAAGGCTTGTAATATTGTTTGGACAGTAACTAACTGAATTTATTGCTCTTGATCGATTTTTGTAAACTACCTTGAAAGAAGGAATTCAACCCTTTGGGCCAGGGTAAGAGGTAGGGGTTTAGTTTGGGCAGTGATCGAGTACGAGAGGCATAAAAATACCTACATTTGAATGAATTTCAAACAGTATGGTGTAATATAGATGGGTTGGGTTTTTAATGTTTAATTTGTACTTTTTTGCCTTTTCTTACTCATATGAATTACTCTCATAGGATGGTATAATTTTGAACATGCACTTTCAAACAATAAGACTTACACACGCAAAACAAAGCAAGGAATACTGTACTTCACATTTACATCACTACACAGAGGAGAATGGTTTGCTATAGATCCCAACACACACCACCTACCTATACCCCATCTTGTATTACCATTAAAATATCCCAATTCCCTAAACCTATTTGCTTATTTAGTGAAAGCCTGTGGCTGATAGTTGACCCAGACACTATTCTCCCATGATGTCGCCCGCCGCCTAAAACGATGATGATGATGATAATAAAGATGTAATGATCTCATCACTGGAGATATTTTGTGCAAATATTTCACTCGCCTAGGGTGAAATAATAGAGAAGTTTACTACTAAAAGGAACCATGTTTTCCCACACCAAACTGAGCACCACCTCTTGGTACCCATTACCCATATTGTATCAATAAGACCAGCCACCTAGACTTGATGAAGATGTTAGGGAGAAGGAGATAGTGACCCGTGGAATGGCACTCAGTCATTTATTAGGATGGAATAACTTATGAATGCTGCACAGCAGAATGACATTACTTCTGGCTGGGTCTGGCACTGTGGCATCCTATAAAATTAAGATCTGCCGAATTTCAAATTCTATCGGCATAAATTTAGATATGAAAGTTGATGCCCCATCCCTGTTTTATTTTAAAATATAGTATGAGGAACGGGTGTACTCCCTAATAAGTCATTATAATCAAATTCACAGTTTAAAATATGACTATTCCTTCCTAATCGCCTAATATCGTTTCAAATTGTTTAGCAGCTGAAAGAATTTGCGATCATATTTTTGAAAGTAACCCTATCCTTACAAGATGTCCTCTCCTTCAAACATAGCTGAGGATTATCAACCCAGCCTGTTGTCAGTGTCTATTTATACCACAGTTTTACCCTTCACCTTGCTGGTGTGGCTATAACAAAGTTCATTTAAAAAATGACTAAAACTTCAGAAATTTTAAATGTTATGTCCATATTCACATCCAGAGTAAAATTTGCCTTCAGATAAGTATAAACATGCCTAATCTTGGTTTAGTAGATCTTAAAGGTAGCTCTTTTTTGTACACTTACACATCAATCTTTTTATCTTATATTCTGAATTTTGATGGCTGTATACAAAGCATTAAGGCAAAATGCCCTACGTGGTGCTGAATTTGTAATAATAACATTGTATAATGACGATGTTGTTGGGAGCATTTAGCGGGAATGTGACAGCACAGGTGTTGTGATTCCTCACGCTTCATTCAATTCTAAAGCCGTCCTTATGAAAATGTGCCGTCCGACCGCCAATATTGTGTGATAATGAATATATTATTAAATGGTATTTTTCAAACGTCAGAATGTTTCATTGCATTTTGTTGGATAGATCTGAATGCAAGATGACATTTTGAATACAGTGACATGAAACACTGCATTGATGTAGATGTGAACAATTCTAAGGATGTGGTTTAGTCTTCCTTATATAAGGGCTTTATGTAAAATTTGACAAATTTGGGTAAATACTAAGATACTCTATAGAAACACTGAATTATAAGCCACCCTCATTGTGGAAGATGTCTAGCTGTTATTGACTCTGATTTAACAGCCACACTTAAATCATGTCATCTGAAAAATGTTGAATGAGTGGATCTAAAGGCCCTCAAAGGAGTCATGTTAATATGATTCTGACTTAATGTCACACAAAGGATCAATTGTTCAAAATTTTATTTTATTTTACCATTGATACACTCTCCAAGATACCCTTTCAGACTATTCACTATTACTCAAATTCTGTTACTCCATAAATCATCTTTATTCCTCGTCTTTACACAGATTTATACCAAATAAACAACAGTTTTTGTCAACCGATGATTCCAACTGCTGATAATTCAATGAAATCTTCCTTCACCTCCATATTGTTCAGATTCTACACTTTAATCAAATGAATGAATGTAGTTTTTTTGCCGGATAAATTCATTGCTATCGGACCATTTATTTTCCAAATACTCGCCAATGCACTACAGAAGCTTCAAGTATGGTGTATATAAATATCCTTAACATGTTCGGTGCCTCAAGTAGTTTCCCACAGTCGGATGTACAAACCATTTTGACCCATGTCTGCTATTACATGCCGTCTTTAATACTACAGCATATTCTTGACAGCCAATATTGAGATGTTTCTATATCGGTATTTATTAGGTTTTGACTTTCGGCTATAGTTTGATTTCTTCAAATTAGTCTCACAGAAAATATGCTATATTCACAGATTTTAATATAACTAAATATCAAGCTTTCAATGAGAAACATGAACTAGAGAATAACATCACTAGCATTCTGGTAAATAACGTACCGTTGTAGTGTAGATGTTTGGACGTTATGTGTACTTGTGTGAAGGCCCCACCCTTGCCCCTTCCCTCCCACGCTAAGTAGTCACAGAGCAATAGGGCAACATACTTATTACTCTGACAACTTTACATCATGTTTTTTCAGTGGAATCGAATGTTCTGGTATTTCCGTTATCAAACACATCATAATTCAAACACATTTAGAGACACTTTTTGTGTAATGTTGGAGAGAACATGAACACTGAAGAAACACATGGGATGTTTCCTAATTAGTATTCCACGTCCATATGAGATGAAATTTATTTTCTGCTCCGCCCGGATGGCACAGCTTAAGATGAAGAAAAAAAAGGATGTGATTACCCGTTAATACTGCAGGGTTTTATCTGAATCCTGGTAGAATATTTCAATAGGGGAATGAATGAACATACCAACTGTTTGGGATTGGGTGGATGGCTGTCTTGTTGCATTTGTGTCCCGGTTATCTAGAGGGATTCAATTGTTTTTGGTTGATTGTTAACGCTTGGCAAACCTAATTAACTTCCAAGTGAAGATGATGTTTGTAGAAGGAATAGGTTGCATTTTCTCGTTTTCCTTTTCTTCTACAAATTGTGGTGAAAAAGAAAAGCCTGATTGATAGCTATGTTATGAACTGTGTACATTTGAATGTTGTATTTAAGGTAAGCTAGGATTGTGAATTGGGATTGATAGTAAAATGGATGGATTTGTTTTTACCTATGGCATGGTTGATTAGCTGTGTATGGAACTAGTGCAGAGTAGACAGGGAGGTGGGATGAAACAAGTGGAAATTGAAGCCAATGTAAAAAGACAAACATTTTCTCTAAAGATTGAAAGGGTCGTGTTTGACTGTTTCACTGAGAAAGAAAGAGATCATTAACTGTGCAGACGGGCAGTGTTTTCACTGATTGATTGGAAGACGGTGCCACAAGTTATGCAAATCTATTTACGAAAATTGTTGATCTCAAATTAATTATGTGCTATTTTTATTACAAAAAAATAAGTTAAACAAAATTAATAAGCTCCTAAATTGGTTTCTTCCTCAGGACATACATGTATCACTTAAGCGCAAGAAAGCTATATGGACTGTAACCCCATGGTATAGTCATTAAAGAGTCTAATGGGATGGATGTTTATCAAACTAAACACTCCCTTTTGAATTCTCTTGAAAATTAGTTTTTGCGGTAGGCGTGGGTGCAGATGTTCTGTTGTTGTTATATGGGGCAAAGTGCTATAGGGTAAAGAGTTGAAGAGTATGGGACTTGCAATACAATTAACATACCATAGGCTACATAGAAATATCATGGGTTGATGGTATGTCTTTACCCTACTGTCTCCCTCTTACTCTGGAAAATTAAAGAGATTGCAATAGCTGCCAGGAGTTATATATACTACGGTTTCCTATATGTTACAGCTGTGTATGTATAAAAAGGGCAGCCATTTATGCTAGAGTCTAATATGCAGAATCATCTCATGGAAAAAATACTTAAAACCCGATAGCTGCCAGCTTTAATACATTTTACACAAATAGGGCAGCTATTGATGAGTTGCTAAACATTTTGATTGAATTGCCATACCTTTTTAGACAGGGACTAATGTGCATCATTTGAAAAGACGACAGAGAGATTAAGCAAGCCAGATTTACCTGGCAATGGGCTGCAATGGGCTATTCCATATGAAATCCACACACCCCTCCTTCATCATGACCTTCATATACCACATAGGGAGTGTAGATCTTATGTTATCAGCAGATATCCCATTTTGAAGTTCATGCTAATATGAGGAAGCATCTTCCATAGAGGGTGTATGGATTTCAAATGGAATAGCCCAACACACATTTGGTAAATCCCTTTCTGGGTGATAAACATGATATTTTGACTTGTTTCTGGAAATAAGATCCAAGTTTCATACATTTTGTGGTTTAACAAGACAGATGGTGTGATTATCTAAAGGCCTATATCCTGGTAAATAGTAAATTGATCTAAAATGATTCATTTCTTGGTATGTGTGGCTAACATAACTAACCATGGAATTTAAACCATATTAAAGAGACTGTGCTGAAAGGGAGTTGCAACACATTTGATTTCAACCAATACTATGATGCCACATTTACTTGTTACGTAAATGATGCTTCTTTAAAATGACGTTATGTTTTCCATTTACAATATGCCTCAATTTGCCTGTTTGAATCAGAATTGTCCCTAAAAATTAATGTCAAATTTATGATATGGTATCAGCAGCACACTTGTATTAACACATAATATCATCGTTCATCGACAGTACAGGTAGAAAATGTGAATGAATACTGGGTGTTAAACGCTTGGTCATTCATCCCTATTACATGGCAAGTTTTGAATTACTCTGGGATTATCCAGCTATTGTTTCAGAAAAGTATCAGAATACTGTGCTATATCAATTCTGTAAATTATACTTCGAGTAGTTTTGCTGAACACCTCTAAAAAGTATCATTTGACTGGTTGCAAAGAAGGATATATCATTATTTGAGCCAATCAGAGAAGTTATTCCACGGAGCTGAAAGGATTATGTATGCGTAAGAAGCTAAATAGAAGCTTGACTGGGATTGGTTGCAAAAAAAGCTATGTCATAAATCCAGCCAATGAAATACATTTTTGATTCAGCTGAGAGGGATTATGCATAAAGCGGTAGAATTATAGGCTTGTTGTGTTATAATAAAACAATAGCAAATATATACAAAGGGTAACAACAACAAAATCTTATTTTTATTTTTATTTTTCATAAAATTGCTGCTAGTCGTGAAGCTCTTAACATGATCAGAACAGAACACACAGAATTCTTGAAAAGAGTTGTTTGTGTATTTTCAGGGTGAATACTTTTCTTTTTCATTAACCTGATTATAGCATCTAACTCAAAACTGTGTTTGACAATAATAACAGCTTGTTCCTAAGATGAGAAAAGTCCAATTGAATTAAATATCTCAGCATTCTTGGGGTTAATATTACCAGGTTGTATTACTCTAAAGCAGCTAGGCTTACACCTCCAGTGCCGGGCTTGTTTCATTTCATAACAGTTTATATTGTAGTAATTATCAGGGTGTCAAAATTCATAAATTGTTTGTCACGCCGGAAAATAAACCGATTCGCTTATATGATCGACTCGTCTTTATCGATGCAGTCGGGTTGTCGTGAGGAGGCACATCCGCAATGAGTGTTCAACATTTATAAAGAATGTTGCCAAATACTATAGTGTTGTAAATTGTGTTCAACATTTTCACTGCTAGGCTTCATTGAATGTTCATCTTGTTCACGCATGGATTACATAATGTTGATTGATATTCTTAGCAATGTTTCATTTCATACTCATAAAATAATTTCAGTTTTTATAACTTGAATATAATAATAGTAAGCCTGCTTATATATCGGTACCTTACATCACCTCAAAATCAAGAACATAGAAAACATGTGTATGGATAGTATTGATTGGGAGCAAGGTGTGGGACCTAGTTATTCGATAAAAGGTGAAGATCCTCAATCGTTAGCCTAGTTATTCCTCAGAGGGTGCAGATACTACTCATCTAAGACTCGGAAGCTGGTAATTTGAACTGCTCGTAAAAATTTAGCGCCGTCAACTTGTCAGTTATTCATTAACCATGCATGACGAAAATGGGCCCACTAGGTAAAATGTTTCTACTATATCCTATAAGGTTACAAGCTTATGACATATATTCTGTTGTTGTGATGAAAAAGTGGAATTACCAGGGCTCATCTTTTAATATAATGTCCCTAGTTAGGTCACTTAACTACTCAGTTTAGAATAATGCTGCTCTCGTAGAGATGGAGGAGGGGCGTATCCTTCCGGTCGCAGTCATTATGGTAAATCAGTTTAAGCTTTTTATTTTAGCATGAATAAAATGTTTTTGGTTAGAACAAGTGCTCTCAGTGACAAAATGATAACAAAAACCACTAAAACATAAATTAAGTTATGATAGTATGGAGGAAGCAGTTATTGTAGGTTTGCAAGAAGTGAAACGTTGTCGTATGTAATGCAGACACGATAAATAATATTAAAAAGAAAGGAGGGGAAAAAAAGACAGTCAACGTCACTAGGTAATCAGAGTTATCCTTAAGGGATCAAGTGGCATGTGGCAGAAATAGAAAAGAAGATTGTCTCCCGGTTAAAGCGAGGTTTTTAAAAGAGATTGAAAAGGATTACCTAGTAATGGAATTGTACATAATTCATTTTGTATGATAATCCTTTTGCTATAGTATCTTATGTTGGGCATAGTATACTTTTCGTTGTAGCTATTTTTAACTCTCTGTATTTCCCAAGGCGCAGAGGATCGTGACATTATGATGAGGAATGATTTGATGTTGTTATTTTTTTGTACCTGAGATCCGATCCTTGTTCAATCACGTCATTTTTGCTTGAATTTGTTTTGTACAAATATGTGAGATAGGCAAGACTTTTTTGTACAACTTCATCAAAGAAGTATGGACATTGAATCTGATAGTACATGTACAACATCTGTTCTTTATATAACTTGTTTATACAGAGTCGTCCAAAAAAGGGTTACAGAATTTTTTGGAGACATCATATATGATATTTAAACATAAAATATCTTGAACACATAATGGTAAAAATGGTATTAAAATCAACACATCACTACCACCACCACCACCACCAATATCCTCGTCATTGCCTCCTCTTTCAAAACTGGCAAATTGATCATAAATTTGTTTTACTAACATATTTTTCTTGTCTTAATTGTTTACATTTTTTTCTTCTTTTTTTTCTTCTTCACAGATACGAATTGTTAGAGGACAATAGTCTGTTAATCCGTGATGTGGACATCAATGATGAAGGGATATACACCTGTACTGCAGCCAACATGTGGGGTTCTGGCAAAGTTGACCTTACCCTTACTGTCAGTGGTAAGTTTGCAATTTTTATATTCATAATTCAAAAGTGTCCCATTCTCATGGTGTGATTAAAGGGGTAGTCCCCGTTCTGGACAGCCAGTTCTAAGGGAATTAACTCTGTTCTGTCTGTCATCACATGAACAGGTGTAAGGCAGTTATTCTGTGAAGAACTGGCCATTGTGGGGCTTCCTTTTTTAAAGATCACAATCTTTAGTATTTAATTGTCGGTAGGGCCTGCGTGCCTGGTACTATTGGGTAGATTCTGACTCTGAGGGATGTAACTGAGTCAGTATGCTCCCTTCTCTCAGTTCATGGCTTGTTGCTCTGGCTAGATGACCTTCTTAATTTACCTACTATATAATACACAGTCTTATTCCCTCTCTGTCGAACTATCCCATGCAAGCCTATGATATGATATCCATTATGCCCTGTGATTGCCGATTTAAAAAAGAAATCTCTTGTATTAAAATTATATGAAAAATATAGTCCAGATGAATAATTATTGAAACATTTAAGAATGCCAAATTGATGCAATTATTACCAAATAGTTTACTATAGATGGTTTCATCAATATTGCACAAAACAATGTGTGATTTGTTGCCAAATGCATCATTTTTATATTTCCTTTGTGTCAAATCTGTCAAAATTAACTATCCGGTTTCCCTCGCTGCAAGTATTTTTAACAATATATTATGCTATTTCCCCCCAGCGGAGTTATCGTTCATCGACATCCCAGCCGATCAGATTGTAGGAATTGGACAGATAACGTCGTTTCCATGCAAGGCTACCGGCAGTCCTACCCCACCGGTTGTCTGGAGGAAAGAAGGTTCTCAGGTAGGCTTTGATAGAAATTATTCTGTTGGATTCCAGGGTACAGGGTTCCACATAATCCACCTTTTCTGTGTAACAAAAAGTAGATAGTTGTCCAAGAAGGTTGCTTGCTTGCGGACTGTGCATGGAATACCATCATCAGACACAAACAAACAACAATAGACTATATTCACGCGGCAGCCATTTTCTAAAATTTGCCACCTCGTTCCCGTTACGTATACTTGCGCCTGCATGACTTGCACGCTTTGGTACCACGCTTCAATTGCAGTTCTATCGTATCAACGGGAACGAGGCTTGGGTGGCATTTTTGGAAAATGGCTGCCGCGTGAATAGAGTCTATATACACTATTGTTCACCATTTGTTGTTGTTTCTCCTTCAGGACAATCTATTTTCCGGGACTCAGAATGGTCGTTTAATCGTCTCAGAGGATGGCACTTTACAGATAGCCGGCGTAGATATCAATGATGCCGGACACTATATCTGCGAGGCTATTGGTGGGGAAGGCGTTGCTACGGCCAGGGCTAACCTGAAAGTTATACGTAAGTATGCTCTATTATACTGTTTGTTGGCAGTAAATTATTGCAGACATGCTGGGAAATATCATACTAGGCATGATGATTTAATCAAATAACTGAAGAAATCATATCGTACAACTGATTTAAAATACCTTTATATTTGAGCCCAGCCCAGTAGGCAAGAATTTGTGGTAAAGTGATTGTAATCATATCCAAACAATGGAGTAATAGGTTGTATTTTTGTTGTGGCATGGGTGCGTATCAAAGATGTTTAAACATCTTACTGAAGTTATATTTATGTCATACCAACTTTATAGTATGGTTGTTAACACTTCTGATAAAAACCAGTTCTAAAAACATTATAAATATTTTGCAAACCTTATTGTTAAACTGGTGTCAGCAGATTTTATGTTACATTAAACTGGTTTATATCAAAGAATAACAGACACAACATGAAGTTTAACCAGACCTGTTCATTCCAAATTCTGAATTGATCTGGTTTAACATAAGTTGATCTGGTTTAACATAAGTTGAACTGGTTTAACATATGTTGATCTGTTTGTCTCAAAGTTCAAAGAGTTTAAATTGGTCCAAAAACTGGTCAATAAATAAACTGGTTTACATACCCAACAAATGCTGAAATTTTCAAATGTTTCTTGAGGTGCAAAATTGTACCTTACTTTTGAGGTCAAGGTGCAATTTGTTTAAGTCGGGAAATGTTCAGGTCTGTACCCAACATCAATCTAGAGTGAAATTTAAGCCATCTTTTCTATTTTCATTTCCTCAGCATCTCTTGACACTCCACCACCAATCATACGCTATGGACCAAGTGACATGACACTGATTGCCCAGACACTTGCCATCTTTACCTGCCAAACAGAAGGATCCCCTAGTCCTAAAGTCAGCTGGACAAAAGATAGCAGTCCTATCGCTATGGAGACTGGGTTAGTATTAGTTTGCTACATCTGTGGTGTCTATAGTAACTTGTGCACTTTCAAAATTGTTTTTAGATATTTGTGGATTTCTGTTATCATCAGAGCACCAGCATATATTAATAATCCCAACTTCTATACAATGTTCAGAATATTTCTGGGTAGGGACAGTTTATGTTGGTCTCTTAACGCTTTCCATGCGACAGGCGGCTGCAGACGACATTCCAAATGTTAACAAAATGTTTCAAAAAAGTTAAAATTATTGAATTTCATTACCATATTTGGAATCACTATGAGAAATGCATTAAAATAAGTACAAACATGCCTAGTATTGGTGCAGTAATCCTTGAGGTAGACAATGAAAGTTGGGAAAGGATTTTGAAAAATCTGTTTTGTATAATGGTAAAACCAATAGCCGCATGGAAAGTGTTAAGTCCTGTTAGCTAAACATTCATCATATCCCAATGTCCCTATGTCTTGATATACTTGCATATTAAACCTCTTTAACCATATCATTATATTTCATGACGACAGAATCACTGTGTTAACAGGGTCCAACAATCTACAAATCGATGATCTGAAGAAGGTTAATTCTGGTGTATACACCTGTATAGCTTCCAATGGTAGCGGTGAGACAATGCGGAGTGCCCATTTACAGGTTATAGGTGAGTATTAACTTTGGCTGAATGATTTGAGTTGAGTTTTAAGAGCCTATATGTACCTTTGCGTGATTGTGCAATGAGATGGGAATGGGGGTCATCCGCGGGCAGTGCTTCTGTTGGATTTAGCAGGGTTAAGTTTATGCTAATAAAGAAGAAGTCGGTTATTAACCATAACTTGCATTTTCTGCCACACTCTTTACTTCACAGAACGAGAGCAGGCATCGTTTATACCAGTCCAAAGAGCACCCAATGTTAATGAACTTCCTCTTGCACCAGGACCTATCATGACCCATAACGTCAGTCGAACATCTGTTACGCTTACATGGCAACGACCACCAACAAATAGGTCGCCCTCGTTTGACTATTACCAAGTAGAGTACTTCTGCCATGACATAGGGCCAGGTATGTATATATGTGACCACTCTACTCTGTATATCTACATCTGTGCAGGGATTTTAGAGTGTATGATATTGATCACATCATTCACATGCTTATTTACATGCACTGGTGTATGTGCTGAAACGAACCCCTGGAATTCTAAGTAAATGATACATCAAAGACACAAACATATGCTAACATGACTGCACAATGGTAGATGAACAAAGAATAGGCAGCACTGCTTTAATTGTGATTGTTTGATTGGTGCTATGATAAAATACTGATTTTCTCATTATTTACAAGTTTATCAGACACTATCGCGCAAGCAGGAGAGACATGCTGTTGATAACTGTCTTGTTGTATAAGGGAGCACTGTACCAAATCAATGCGCAATTCGTGTAATCCTATAATAGTTCCGGAAAAGCACGAAGACTAGGCTTGTAAATGTGAGGTTTTCGGGCAATTTGTTTCTCCGGGGATGGTATGTTTGTATTTAAATGAACGAATGGGACCTACCCGTTGCACCTACAATGATAAAATACGATATTTTTAATTTATCGACCTAAATAGTGCCCAGGGCGTAAGCACCTGCCTAAATGGTAAACAGGCATGCCAGAAAACGTGAAAAAGTGAGGGCGCTATGTGCAGGTCCGTAGCGGAAAATTTAGCTTAATAACCCCTCATGGAACAAGGCTTAAATTAAAGTTGAGATGTTACTGAAAATGGTCATAGGTGACAAGTATGCCATAAATGTAACCGGAGGGTAGAAAAGGTGTCTTGAAATATGGCACTTTTACACGTATTTCAATGAGAAAGATATTTGGTGTGGTGCTCCCTTTAACGCACAATGGCCATTTCCAATAAACCGAGTTTTGAAGTGGAAGATGGGTTCAAATTGCTTAAATATGCCTTGATTTACATTCAAAACACCCTTTATATCAATGTCGGATGTTAATATCAAGAAATTTACATGATTTTCTCGAGAAATATCCAAGAAAATGGCTCTAAAGCTCCAAATGTAGAGTCAAATGGCTATGGGTCTGTTTCGCGATTTTATAGATAGAGGGTCACGTTACCCTTGGCTAGAAGCCCCTCACGTGCAAGAATACTCCCTATTAGGTCTATATCAAGTAACTTGCATCTCAATTAAAGAGTTGATTATCTCATTTTCAAGTTCAAAGCTTTATTTAGAGTTTAGCACTCTCATTTAGGTTAACGAGTTGTCAAAATTCATATTTGGCCCCACATTGGCTCAAAAAAGAGCAACAAATCATTAAAATTGTACATTTAATGCTTAACACAATACCCTAAGGGTAATATCGTGACAAAAATGTAATTGTGCGTTTGCCTACTAGGTAATTATGATACTCTAAGTAAACAAATGGCTTTTAGAAGCTTTATTGTCCTATAAATACGGGGGTCTTTTACCCCCCCCCCCCTACATAATTTCACCATTAATGGCATACAGGTATCTCTGCAATGAATACGGCGTGATATAGTGATTATATGATTAAGTTATCATGTTTGTCAATAATTAAATGTGTCATATATGCTATTAACATATAATTTATACAATGTAAACAATGTCAAATCTAAAAATACACGTTTTGGTCATGAAAGCAGACTTTAAATGTAACAATTTTGGGCAAAAAATGGCCAAAAAGTGAGAAAAATTGGGTATTTTGGGTATAGAGTAAAATCTATTTTGTGACATAATTCCAGTTAGGAGTAGAATTTGAATTTTTTGAGTGACACTTTTTCATGATGCTATATGATGATTCCAAAAATGCAAAAAAAATAATTTAGATTTTTGTTAAAGGGAGCACTGTACCAAATCAATGCGCAATTCGTGTAATCCTATAATAGTTCCGGAAAAGCACGAAGACTAGGCTTGTAAATGTGAGGTTTTCGGGCAATTTGTTTCTCCGGGGATGGTATGTTTGTATTTAAATGAACGAATGGGACCTACCCGTTGCACCTACAATGATAAAATACGATATTTTTAATTTATCAACCTAAATAGTGCCCAGGGCGTAAGCACCTGCCTAAATGGTAAACAGGCATGCCAGAAAACGTGAAAAAGTGAGGGCGCTATGTGCAGGTCCGTAGCGGAAAATTTAGCTTAATAACCCCTCATGGAACAAGGCTTAAATTAAAGTTGAGATGTTACTGAAAATGGTCATAGGTGACAAGTATGCCATAAATGTAACCGGAGGGTAGAAAAGGTGTCTTGAAATATGGCACTTTTACACGTATTTCAATGAGAAAGATATTTGGTGTGGTGCTCCCATAACTGCTTGATCAATATTAGTATTTCCACACTCATACTCTTTACGCAGATATTAGGCTTGTTATGCTCATGATGACTTTATCATATCTTGTTTATGTTTTATCAGGCTGGCAGGCTTTAAACGACACCATCCTTGGTGAAAGATTCACGGTACGTCAACTAAGACCCGAGTCAATATACATGTTTATCGTCCGAGCTGTTAACTCTCATGGAACCGGCCCTCCCAGTCCCGTATCCACACCAATCAGGACAGTATTGGACGGTCCGATGTCACCATTGTCCCATGCTGAGCGAATTGATCTAGAAACCCGATTAGACACAGCGAATGTGCAGATCACCAACGCCATAGGGATAAGTGGTACTGCCATCACCGTGCATTGGGAGGCGCAAAACAACCGGGATGTCATTGAAGGGTACTACTTGAAATACCGCTCTCACGGCTCACAAGATTATTTTGTGGAGAAAGTCATGGGGAGTCATATGCACATCATCACTGGTTTGAAGTCAAATACAGAATACGCCATCACGATACAACCATTTCACTATACCTACCACGGCGAGGAGTCAGAACCAACACTAGTCTCTACACTGGGTGAGGGTGAGTTGACTTTGCATATTTCTTGATCTTATTTTATCAATTTGTTTTAATCTCCCTTCATAGGTAATGATGGGGAATGCTATTGGAGCAATAAAAAACGGTCTCTTGATGAAGTCAATTGATATATTATTGTTTTTTCTCTTGTACACAGGGGTACCACCAGTTGGAAAAAATGTAAACAGCTTCCTTCAGGAGAAACTACATACATGTGGCATAGTCATCACACATATAGAGGCACAAGGATCAGACACCCTGAAAGTTACTTGGAAGGTAAGGTCAAAGGTCAACATGTCCTTATGATTGATTGGTCTATCTACTTTTAAATTGACTTACAATGTCCAACCCACAAATACCCACTATACTAGAGAAGACAGGTAACTACAATTGCATATCAAGGGCAAATAATAAACACTCTGGATTCACACTCGTATCTCTGCATCACAGTCATCTCTGAATCGAATCAACTGAGCTATTTACTTACTTTAATATATCAGCATTTTAACATTTGTTCAACTCTATCTCTCTCCCCAATCTCATCCCATATCACACAGGTTGAAAGAAATGAAGCATATATCGACGGATACCACATCCAATATAATCAATTAGGAAGTGATAGAAATGTCTTCCAGACCGTCACCGACCAAAAAGTCAAATCCTTTACTGGTCTGTTACCATGGACTGAGTACAGTGTACAGATTCAGCCTTTCAAGGACGACAGTGTTGGGTGGTGGAGTGATCCTGTGCGCGGTCGGACTGGGGAAGACAGTATGTACTTGTTCTTTTTTTCAGTAGCGGGGAGGGGGATTTTAATCTGTTCAGGGAAAAATGTATTTTCCTAGCAAGAAAGCAAAATTGTCCTTAAAAATTCCCTTAAAATGCCAAACTTCCCTCTAAGGAGCTTCACCAATTACTTTTGATATCCATTCAATCGGCCATAGTTGTATAATTGTGCGATTCAACACTTTTTAAATATCATATGAACACTACAAACAATGTAAAATGAATGTGTATGGAAACACGACAACAGGCCTTGAATTAACTGGGCGCCTGGGAGTTTTTTTACACCTGGTTGCCAAGTTTTAGCTCCCGGTATTTTCAAATTTTGAACAGCAAAGTATAGGACCGAGAGCTACTTTTGTCAGAAAAGTCACAAAGTAGCTCCTGGTTCACATGTGCTTAATTCGAGGCTTGCACGACACACATAAAGCTTTTCGCAAAATCCTCCTCAATAAAATATTCTGCTTTCATTTTGCAGCTCCGAAAGCCCCTCCACGACATGTGGCAGCCAGTAGCAATGGCTCCCGCACCGCAATGATATCATGGCGCCCTCCCCCTGCTAGCCAGGTCCGTGGTCGAGTATCGGGTTATCACATCTTCTGTCGTGGTAACGACACTAGCCAGCATAGAAATAAAACGGTGGACGATGGCAGTGCATTGCAGGCAAAGGTGACGGGTCTATTGGCAGGCAAGATATACAACTGTCAAGTATCTGCGTTTACTGAAGCAGGCATGGGCCCGAGCAGTAATTCTGTGGCTGTTTATGTCAAACAAGGTAAGCCAGATGTACACATTTTGATATGTCACTTCTTAACACTTTCCATGCAGCTATTATTTTCACCATTCACAAAACAGATTTTTCAGGAACCTTTCCCAACTTTCGAAGTCTATCTCAAGCGTTACTGAACCTATCTAGGAATGGTTTTGCTGATTGTAATGCATTTCTCAAGGTAATTCCAAATATGATATTTTTGAAACATGTTGTGAAATTTTGGAATGTCGTCTGCAGCTGCCTGCCGCATGGAAAGTGTTTAGATACACCTTGCCTACTTATGAAACATTTGAGACTTTCACGTTCAATGATACAGATTTTTTGGAGTCAAAACTTTTGAAACATGAGAAAAAGAAGGTATGTAAATCTTTTAATTTTCTTCAAATGTTATGAATTATTTTGCTCTGTATCACAAAATAATCCTGGCTGTCAAGATGTACTGTATGGTGTGTGATACATCTACAAATATGAAATGTTTGCAAATATCAGCATTAACCCAAACTATGCCCAAACAGCAGTTTTGTTGTGTGTATATTTTGCTGTTTATATTTACTGATAGGTATTACTGCATATTGGTGAATCGAAACTTTAATATTTCATAGAAATTTGTTCGGTGTGTCGTAGATCCCAGGGTGCGCAGTTCACTCCTCGGTTCAGATACACAGGCGCTGTAGGGTGGCTCGCTCAATAGAGGGGTGCTCTGCTAATATATATATATATATGTGGGTATAGATAGTTTTTCTGTCCTAGGATCTAGATTATTGAAATGGCATTAGTTCGATTGCAGCGGCCAGTGAGTATTTGCTAAGAGACACCCTCTCACACCGTCGGTGAGAGGAGAGTATTCAATGTGAACTATCAATGCATTTGTACAGTATTAGATATTTTCATAATTATACTATTGTGTTGTTTGTTTGTCTTTTGTTTTCCATCTCAGAAGAAGTACCAAGTATAACAAAAGGTGATGATAGTAACAATGGTGGTCCCTGGATCATTGGAGGAGCTGTTGTCATCTTGATGATAATTATTTTCTGCTTAATCGGTTTATTCCGGTACTGTAGAAATCGAAAGATGAAAGAACCACAGACCTGTAGCAAAAGTGAGTAGTAATTATGAGAAATGTTGAGGTGTAATTTTCTACCCAGATATATCCTATGAATGAATATTGGGGAATTTTCTTGGAATTTCTTTTTACTGGAGGAATTAAAAAAACTCCATAACCATGGAAAATGAATCGTTGTCCTCCACATGGGAGACCATCTTATCCTAGGTCACTTCGCTACTTTGTGCTACCAGTTAGCCTACATGGTTGTACACTGAGATGACTGGGAAATATAGGCTGCAAGTTTATGCTTTATATCATGGTCATTAGTGATGTACACTCTAGTCATCATGGATCTTACATGCTTACCCTGTGGATTATGAATACTGCTGTACTGCTGTAGATGTCATTTTTGTATACAGTTTTTAATACTTCAGTTCTTTTCTGTTTTTTTATTCAAAGGTCCAGTTAATAATCAAGAGTACAGTAAAGACTATACAGAAGCACAGTAAGTGTTTAATGTAACTTTTATAAGTTTAAGATTTGTGAAAACAGCAACCAAACTCTTGATAGGTTATCTTCTTTGTCGAAACATCGTATCAGTATATTCTGCTTCACCTGCCACCGTCTTTATACATTCGATATCTGGTATTCAAGAGATTACTATAATTATCCAAGTATAGTTCCATGCTATGTTGTATTCCCACCCAGTCATAAATCATTTGGACTAAACTCAAGTACCAGTGTTTAATTCATTGTGGATACTTTATTGAAAATGTGCAAATCAATAGCGGTCTTTTTCATTCTCTCTCATTTTTTAGAAATTTCCAAAATGCCCAACTCAACACCAATCACACCGGTAGTCAACAAACAGCCTGGACTGACCAGACATGGCCGCCGAATCAAACTGGAGAGAATGGACCACCTGGACACATACATCCTGGTAACCGTGGCTGCATGACATCAAGAAACGCTTACGATAAAACTCATCAATCATGCCAGTACCTACAACCCAATGGGGGTAACGCTGCATACTGGCTACTAGAAGCTTACGGTGCGCTAACACATTACATACACATTTTATCATATCATTTATGGTGTAATTATAGAATACCTCATCCAATGTAAAACTCCTTGTAGACGGATGGTATTCTATGATTATACCTGTTACTGCACATGCATGCTATAATATGCTAATCCATATCTTTCAAGTTACCTAAATGGTGTATGAGAATTGCTTTGTGGGAAATCGAATGGTTCAATTGTTTTTCTGGGATATGAAAACATGGATGTGTGTCTAGCGCTATTTCAGATTTGGTAAAATCAAAAGTTCAAATTTCGTGATTATCTTATCTCACAGAGACAAGTTCCCAAAACCTTTTGAAATTATAATCAGGGGTACCTGTGAATAGTATGGTACCGATTTACAAAGTGAAAAGTTTGCAAAGTAAGCGTGAAGTATGGCACTGTTAATTTGTAAAAGTGTACTGCTGAGATGCGATTATTAGGGATCACTGTGATCATGTTATGTTGGTGGTGTATTTTCTCATTGTACAAATACGATCCTTTACCCTTTTGATCATCATATTGAAAAAAATGGCTACCCATAACTATCCACATACATAAACTGTGAATATGAATAAGACCAGGATTAAATTACTAGGGGACATCTAATTTGTTGTTTTGAAGATGTCTTGAAACCTTGCCCACTATCATTATGTTTATGAATATATGTCATTGTGATTGTTTTCAGTAGGCTTTTCAAAGAAGTCAACAAATTTCATTCTTACATGTGAATATCCTTTAAGCATTCTGCTGACACCAAATCATCATTCATTATCATCCATGCATGAATACAAAATCCATATCACCAAGCGTAACACTGTTAAAACTCAACTTGTTTGTAGTATTTAACTTGGTTTATAAAGTGTTCAACAAAAGTTCTAATCCTATTGTGAAGGATTCTAACAGTTTCATGTAGAAGTGTAGTCATACAAAACATTTCAAAGATGTGCAATTAATATTCATAACTTTAACACCTTGTTTGCAATGGTACAATCTGAGCACACAAAAAAAGTTTGAAAAGTTGCACTCACACTTTGCAATTGCTGCATAGTAAAGTTCATTCAACTCTGAATTGATTAAGAATTAATACACTTAAGCCAAATTGAAAATCTTGCATTAATTTGATACGCACTCATGGTATGACAATATGAAATAATATTGTGCATAATGCTTTGAAGTCATGGTTGCTACCTGATTATGAATTTGCCTTCTTGAAAGTGCTTTTGGGTCAAACAACTATTGTTGAGCATTTATAAAACATTAGAAACATCATGATAATCATGCCTTATTAACAACATTGCACTGCATGGCTGAATTGGTACACATTTGCATGATTTCACATTGGCTTCATCTGATGCTTATTATTGGCCAATTACACAGTAAATATCTGTTTCGGATTCTAACTGATTTGTTCCTTGTGTGTGGCTTCCATGCATATTAAGTAGCATTGGGTGGTGCTCTCTTGAAAAAGGGAATTCATCGGGTGATGTACTTGCATAAAAATGGAGGTTGATTGACAAACACATAATGCATGCCAAAATATGTATGTACCTCCCCCTCCTTGGGATAAATATGTGTCCAGTATGGAGAGATATGTAACCAAAATAATTACTGGTTATATTATTGCCTTGCTAATGTGATTCCTCAAGTAAAATATAATTTAAGATGGAAAATATAACAAAGTCCTTTAATTCCTTCATTTGTAGTAAAGGCCATTTTATTTTTTATCAGACATTTATTTTTTCTTGTGTGAGTAGGTTTTGTACCATCCCCTAAATAATACTGGAGAGAATATCTCTCTGTAAATAGCATTCAAAGTGTACAATTGTTCCTGGGGTACTACTCATTGGCAAGTTTTGCATGCCTGTCAATCAACTCCAATATTTCTGCAATTCCATCACCCATGATGCACCAAAATGACAGACAGCCTGTCTGCCTGAAATTCTAAATGAATGCTTCAAAAAGTGGTGTATATCCACACACAAGTCCTGGCAAGGCTGCTAGTTCAAAAACCAGCCTATCCAGGGAAATAGTAAGACTGAATATAGAAACGCTGAGTCATACAATCCTAGATGGAAACAGCAACACTACCCTCCTATGAAATAATATCTCCCCTAACTGTTTACAATACACAGTTGATTAACTGTGTCATGTATGTAATATGATTGCTCTATACAGCTGATCCAGAAGCTAGTCAGCGCGTAGGACCCCCACCAGACAACTACTGTGTACAGGATGGACAACGATTTGCAACATTACGTGGGACATCCAGTTTTGGAAATCAACAACATCAGCAGACTTATGGGTAAGGGAAATCAGAATGACATTGTAATAACCGGATGAAATTATTTATCTCTCACCAGACCAGGTCAGTGCACACTGTTATTGAAAACAAACAAACATGACCAGATTCAAACAGGCAACCTTTTATCACTAGAACAACGCTCTTGCCAATTGAGCTACAGAGGCATCTGAAAGGGATATTAAGTTCAACACATTTGAACTGCATATCTTTGTGAACTGTTAACAAATTCAACTGTGAATCATATGAAAGGTTTTCTTTCATAATGTTAAAAATGCTATTACTGGGAGAAAGAAGAATGTATGTACTTAAAATTGTATCTTTCAGTTTGAAATGGATTCTAAAATTACATCTCATTATTAAAGGATTTTTGTTTTGTTTTCGTAATTTGTCAAAAAATGTCTAGAATTTCAGAATATATGGTGGAATGCATATTGTTTTAAGTTCTTCCTTTTTATTGAAAGGTTACTGTCTCTTGAAAATAAATATCAATTTAGGACTATTTAGGTATTATAGGTATAAAATCTAAGAAAGAAGTGACAATTTTTTTTTTTTTTCTTCTTCAGAACTTTGTGATGTGATTCTTTCCTATAATATGCTGATGAGATTGATACCTGATATATGAAAAGTCTGTTAATTTCACGTTTATGTCAACTGTATATGGATCAACTAAGATTTAGCTGCCCTTCAGAGAATTCTTAGTAATTTCCTTAGAGAAAAAAATTATTCTTCAAGATATGTAACTTGAACCTAAACCTTTCTTTACAACAGCCCTGGTCCCGAATATGCCGTGGTTGAAAACGATGACGATCACGAATGCATGGGACCACATAGCTGTCACACGCTACCATTACAACGATGTCCCGGTCATATGCGAGACCATGCCGGTGTGCCAGGGCATCCAGTAGATCACTGTGAACCCTACGCTTCCACAACATTGGTACTACCCCCAAATATGCGCGGATGCATGGGACGTAACCCGGCCGCGCAATGCAGTGCAAGCAATAGTAGTTCATCTGAGAATTCCGGCTCTCACAATACACACAGTACTGGTAGACGGAGCAAGAGGCCTCACAATTGTGCTGACAATGCAGCTTATAGTGGTAGTGGTGGGTCTGGACTTCAAAATGGTGAACCCGGTAAGTGCAATTGTTACTTTTTAGAACAAAATTCACACAAGTGACATTGATTTTGTGTCAGAGAATGAAGGTCTTTGCATTAAAATACAGATGTAAAAGCCAGCATATATCATGACATTATGCACATGCTGTAATAATACCTAAGTCATTGACCAATTAAAAGTGTTGATAAATGCGCAATTTCAATTTTGCTTAAGTCAGCCTTGTGAGTTAGGCAGATTGTAATAATTATGTAAAATGGGTCATATTAACTCGTATTAGACCTATAACAAGCCACATTTCAGTTAAAGGTATATCTCCAACCTAATCCTATCCAACAGTAACTGCTCCTGTTCGAATTCACCTGCACTATTCATGTTGCTATTCAACATATCGTCAGCCTGCTTCGATAACTGCCTAACTCACTTTGTCATATTTTAGTTGTTTTCTAAATACTAGAAAAATGAGTTAGGCTATGAGCGAAGCAGGCTTAAGTTATGTAGAGTTGTAGTCATCATGTAAACAAATTGTTGCTGAAATCAGTTCACCACCTGTAAGGTTCAGCTCAAGTGATTTTCATTTTGTTTGTTTGTATTTTACAGAGCATGTGTGTTCAGATTGTTCCACTATGCCAAGTGACCATGGCATGCAAGGTACGTCCAGAAGTGTTTTATTGCATGCATATATATCAAATTGTTTGGAGGGTATTTGTGAATATTTGAACATTTTAGTGTGGTATCGATCAAGGCTCAAGATAACAGGTTTTTAACCGGGAGCTACTTTTTTTCCAAAGTAGCGCCTGGATCATGGGATTTATTGAGAACCGGGAGCTACTTTCAGTCTACCGAGAGCTAACTTTTTTTATTAAATCCAGCATGGCAGCATTGTCAACTCGAAATTAAATGTCTTGGGCAAGCTTCCCGATCGTTAACGGGCGCTGGTTTGGACAAAATATCAGCGCCCGGTTGTTTATTTTTCAGCATTACCGGGCGCTATGGCAGAAGAACCGAGGGGTAAAAATCGCCCAGCGCCCGCTTATCTTGAGCCTTGGTATCGATGCATTTTCAGATGGTTTCTTTGAGGGTAAAAAAATTGACCAAAGGTAACTAATTTCACCAAGACTGAACTTCTTAATCACCTTTTTGGCCTTGAATACAATTGTCCAGCAAAGATTTTTCAAAACATTTGTTGGTACTACCACGATGCTTATTTAACCAGTTGAATGCTATTGACATATGGAGTTATAATGTCAAATGACTTATTAACTTGTTTTTCTGTCCCAACAGGTGATGAACGTGGTAGTCGAAGAAAACACCGCCATCGTGGGAGCAACAAGCAGCAACCTGCTCGCAATTGGACAGAGCTATTGCCCCCTCCTCCTGAGCAGCCGCCGACAGATTTAGACTCGCCACCGGGTTCCCCACATCTAGCACACACCGGCAACTGCGGGGGTATGATGTCTTCCGGGGGTCAGCACCACGTAGGGCGCCCTCTCCCAGAACAGCCCAAGATACCGATGCCGCCAGTTAGAGGGGCATTGTGCAACGGAGAAACGCCCATGCCTCCTGGTACCATACAGCATTATGGGTCATTACCTAGGGTGCCGAAAAACTCACAAATGCATCCTGTACATAATGGCATGCCCATGGAACAGTCAATGGTTGGGGGCGCTGTTGTAATGCCAAATGGACATGGTGGTGAACTGACGCCACAGCAAATGGAAAATTTGCATAGTTGTGCCGGAACGGCATTGTCGCATAAAGTGTTTGAAGATCCAAGACATGAACAATTAGGAAAAGAATTATTAGAATTTAATGATGATATGTCACAAAGTGAGATGATGTCTGATCCTGAGGAAGAGACTCCTATGTTAGCACATGCAACTCCAGGTAAGTGAGATGATGTCTGATCCCGAGGAAGAGACTCCCATGTTAGCACATACAACTCTAGACTGGATCCTCATGTCTTCCCTATTTTACACACGGCCCCTGCGATGGTGCTCAAATGTGAAGACTGGAAAAAATACAGTTCCAAAAGTGTGCAGCCAAAGCAGTCACAAATTAGCACTTTGGTGGCACTTCACTAGTAATTTATCACTTATCCATGGGTACCAGGCATACAGCGCCTATGCAGATGAGTTAACCATTATGCCAGGCATAACAAAATGGTTGTGTTCTCTTCATGTACATAACAAAGCATTATTTTTTGTACAAACTCTTAGTCAGTATATTATAATTTCCGAATTTAGGAGGAAGGGGGCATTTTACTGGGTAGTAACTACATAGGTGCTTTAAGGGGGCATTTAACTGGGTAGTAACTACATAGGTGCTTTAAGATGTCAAATTTCCATATTGTATCAAGGGATGTTAGGGATAAGATCAGTGTGTTTAATCAAAAGAAGAGTGTTTATTTGGCTGGAATCACTTTTTGATAGGCTTTAACGCTAAAGCCTCAGGGTGGTTTTAGAACCACAATTATCAAGATACTATAAGGACCATACCAAATAAGGGAGAAAAGGCTAGTGTTGGAATCGTATCAGGGATTCTAAGGAAACTTTCAATTAATATGAACATATATGAAATATCTGAAATATAGGCAATTAAAACAAATGTCTGAAATGATTTTGAGAGGTTTATATATTCATTGAAAATTGCAACATATCACAAAATATAGGCAGGCGATTGACAAAATATTTCTGAATTTTTTTGAGGATATTCAAACAAATCAGCAAATAGATATTTGTCTTGTGTCTAATAAAGTTGCCCAAAATGTAATTACCTTTGACACGTGTTATTATTATCAGGTTCTGGTTATCTACCAGCATTATCAGAAGTATCCGATAATGATATCGACCATGGCAAGGATGATGACACAGATATAGAGAGCAATGCAAGATGTACAGGTAAGTTGGTTAGACTGATGAAGGTTGGTGGGAGTGTTGAAAGCTATACTGGTGATTCCTCGTGAAAGGTAGTAGGGTTGTAGCTAGACCAAATTGAGTGCCGGACAATTTTACTGACGGCGAACGAAGTGCATTGGATCATGGATTGGGGTCTAGAGGCCTTCTTAATGTTTTTAAGGGGTTATAAATGCACTCTTAAGGTTCCTGCAACATAATTTCTTGTTTTATGAGGCAGTTTAATGATTTTTTCCACAAGAAAAAATTTTAGTGCCGGATTTGTTACCCTTTTTTTCTAAGAGTGCCGGACACTAGGCGTGACTTCCGGATGGCCCCGTCCGGCGTAGCTACAACCCTGAAAGGTAGCATTTAAAATTATGTGGATAATAAATGAATCCTTCCACAAAACCAAGGAAAGAGAATGCTAGTCTGTTACAAATCTGTGTTCAACATTTCTAAACAGTTTAAAATAAAATAAAAAGTAATTTGGTAAGGCGACAGAAAATAACCCTGCTCTCTACTACGAACAGACGTACCTCTCAGATTGGATCGGTCGATCAGGCTTTTCCCGTCAAAATAACACAAAAACCTAATAAATCTGTAACAATTTGGGTTGGTATTCATTTGGACAATGAACATTATTTTATTAAAGGTAGATGACCCGATCACATTTTCGTAACACAGAATTATTTCAAACATACGGAGATTTTCATATCATATGAAAGCTCGTATTTTTCTCATCATCATACTGAAATTTGACGGCCTAAATTGGTATAATTACGGAGAAATCGATGAAATAACGTCGAATTACCGCGAATGGTGGTAACCACCGATATAGTTTGTGTACTACTCAATGGGTACAGTTCACAGCATCTTGTGCGTCTAAAATAAGAACCATTAGAGCTATGCAACTCTAACTTTGGAACACGACTTTTTTAAGGATGACCTTTCATGTAGAATAGAAAACTTCCAAGTTGAAAATCGGAACATCTACCTTTAAACATTAACTTAAAGTTTTACACATTCCTTCTCTCTCTCCATATAGATTCCATGTTAGCAGCATGGTCTACAAATAGTAGCAATCGTGACAGTTGTTGCAGTTCTAGCAGTGATGGCTCATTTTACACGGATGCTGACTTTGCGTCAGCCGTGGCAGCTGCTGCAGAGAGTGCAGGCATGCAAGTAGTAGGCTCAACAATAGTGGACCCTAGAAATGGTAAGGGACTTAATTGACTTTGCTTCGGATTTGTTATTGGCCGATGTAGCCAAATATGTGACCAATCAAAACAATAGTTTTTAGAGATTCAGAAATCATGTTTCTGGCGGGGTTTTAGAGCCTTTGTTCTGATTAGTTTATTGAAAGAGAAACTGCATACAGGTGTTATACAAGTGTATTGATAGTAAAATGAGTGCTATTGTTCAGAAATAATCATATTTTCAACAAACAGCAAACACATTTTGTCTCCATTGTGGGTTTATCTATACCATATATTGATATATCTGTGTATTATTTGTTTGTTTGTACAGGAAAGAAGTCAAAAACGAGATCAAAAAATAACCATCATCACAACAACGATCCCAATTCGCAATATCAACAACAAATTCCAAGGCAGCATATAGGTAAGTGTAACAAGTCAATGCAAGTTTTGAAACCAAACCAATTGATATCTGATGGAACGAACATATGGCAAAAATATGTTATGAAGACCTTCTTGGGCTATAAAAGCCATATAAAGACAGGTCACTCCTTTTCTATGGAGGAAAAAACAGGGTGCTAGTAAGATTGAACATTTATTAAGACTTGATAAAAGAGGTTTGAATACAAATTGATTACAGCATGCAGCCTTGATATGATTACTATTTGGAATATCGTCGCTGTTTTGTCAAACTCAAAAAACCTTAAGTATGTTTTTTCGGCCCTTCCGCATGTATAAAGTAAAACTGCCCAACGATTATGCATAGAAAGTGTTGCTTTATGCATGTTCAGGGGAAGAGCGCTTATAAAGTTTTGAAGAAGTGTTTTTGGCTCTCGGACATGTTTAGAGCAGACTTATATACATTTGAAAGAATTACTGTATGCATGCCGGACGGGGAGATACAAACAAGGTTTTGACAAATTTTAACAAAAGAGTGACGATAGGCGAGCAAATGTTGAATTCCATATCTGTCATGTTATCTTAACTCTTTCACAAATAAAGTTAATGTCTCCTTTTTGTTTCACAGGTAACGGTCATGTCGTGCAGAATGGCTCCCCAGCTAATGGCCACATACATCAGCAGCCTACACCACAACAGCAATTAATACAACAGTTACAACAGCAGCAACAGCAGGTGGATCCTAATAATGCAGACACGTTTACCAAACCTCCGTACCCGGTTGTATTAAATAGTAACAATACATCATCACCAGTGGCCGCTAGAAACCCGCAGGATAGGGAAGGCAATGTATCAGACCATGTTTTATTACAAGACACTAACGAAATGGGACTAAGGGTTACGGCTAACCCCATGGCTTTTGAAGCCGAAAAGAATGGCGCTTTTTAAAAGATCGCCGATGCTTTTATATAAATATATAAATATATATAAATATATATATATGTGTATATCATCAAGGTAAAGCTTTGACAAAACTTTTAAACCTTAGTACTAAAAACAAAAAAATTGAGATGTAATTATTATTATTATTGTTATTATTATGAAAAAAATGTACATAATAAGAGAGATACTATTGGCTGTTCGATGTCATTTTTTGATGCTATTGATAAATATGATCTATATAATTGTGTGAAAATATCGCTGGTGATGAAAATGTTTTTACTCAGTATACTGACTTCTAATACAAACATCTCATCTCCTGGGTGGAAGACGTCATTATGCTCTGATCAGGACTCAAATAAGATTTCTTGTACAGCCAAGAATGCTTAGCATTACTGTTCTCAAATAACTTTTCCACAGAATAACCAGTGTCAAACATGCTCTAAAGGAATTAACAGTTACAAGACAGCTGACTTCTTACACCTTCTAATCCATGGTACAGATAAGCATAACTTGGCCACACATATGAAAAAGTAGTTGAATTTCAACTTAAAAACTTACAGTTACACATGTGTTATTTATGAATAGATTTTAAGAAAAGCAAGAGAGTACTGATTAGAAATCACATCAATTGTACTACTTGGAGCAGGAGTTTCTAAAATACCCTCGTTTTATTGCAATGTTAAGTCAATGGGAACCAGTAGACACTGGTAACAGAAATCACTGGTCATGTGATGAAAGTGAAGCTTGCTGGTACTGCTCAGGAAATCTTCTTTGATTAGGACTATGAGACATGAATGATAACTAGTACTTGCTTCATGTTTACAAAATATGATGTCTAGGACGGCAAATCATTTGGTTGATAAGTTGATTAGAACATTGAAGTAACCAATTGCAAACACTTTAAGACAGGTAGTAAGGTCAATAAAAAGCTGCTTTAAAACTATCACTCTGTGTGTGAATTATGTTCCCATGGCAACAAGTGGTCGCAATACTCTTGCATTTCAATGTCTCTGTGTAAGCATTAAGATAATATGAGTTATGGTAACATGTTACAGGAGTCATGATTTCAATGTCTCCGTGTAACCATTAAGATAATATGAGTTATGGTAACATGTTACAGGAGTCATGGTTAGAGCTCAAATCTTGTATAAATATTGTTTCTGTGGATGAAAATGTGACAGCTTTTTGTATCTGCTTTAGTCTCAATGTCTAATGGCACAGTTCATTGACCTATATATATATATCACTATGCTAGGAAATTGACCTTCTGGTTTATGGGTATGAGTATGCGAGTCTCAATATTATCAGAATGTCTTTCCAAGCTCATTATGTGTATATGTATTTATCTACCTGTGCCTGTTTGGATGAGGCTATTGCATGTAGTGTTGGGCAAGATGATACTATATACAATAAAGCTATATTCAAGTGTGTTCATATCGTACTATTCAAATCAGTAACTAAAAATGATTTACCAAAACCAAATTGTTTAATATTGCAGGCTGAAATTTACCAATTCTCAACACTAATCTAAATTTGGAAGTATTTATAAATTATTAGACTGTAATCCCATTGCATGGTTTCAAAGTTGCTTCATAAGTAGCATGACTGAGTAGTTTCCATTATTTTATTGTATTTAATGAGTAAGAAAGTGAATTGGCAGCGATAATAATGAAACGCTAGTGTTACGATGCTGTATGTGTATCTATACATAGACAATTGTTGTCGTATGTTTATATATTTTACCAAAGTTTAGATATCTATTGACAGACAGTGAGTGGCTGAATGCAGAGAAACTCGGTTTGTTGTTATAAGAAAGTACAGTTTGAAATGTCTCTGACCGACTCGCGAAAAAACGAACCTATTTTTAGAACTCTATTGCTTTCCCCATATTTTACCCACTGCAAGACGGTGAAACCTCTCCAATGGACTGACAATATTTGCACTAGGTGAAATAGAAACTTGTTTAACGACAGCTTAAATAGATAGCACCATTTGTTGGCTATTTTTTATATTGCACACAAGCTGATAATCAGCATAAAACCTGACATTTTGACATGTTTGTATTGTCTCATACATACTATTTAATTTTGTATATTAGGACGTTTGTACATATTTGGTATGGTTGGTAGCCGACAATTATTGACATTTTTGATGTTATGAACAATTTATTGAGCCCTCATATCTTGGACAAGAAGTATTGATTAATCTAATTATTTTTGCACCAAAGATTTTATGTTAATTGAGTTGAAGTTGAGCACTGTGTTTTTTACGACAGTTGGTTTTATTTAAAAAATGTTTCTAGTAGTTATTCTATAGAAATATCTATAGAATCGATAAATAGATACAATCTAGTATGTTACTATCAGTTTGTATATATTCTATCCCAAACAATTGATGTTGTGCATTGCAACTACATATCGGGATTTCTACATAAGCTTGCTACACACCAACAAGAACTTGTTATATATACGATCCCTCACTACAACAAGCCACAATGATAAATTACAATGCAATATGATCAGCATATGGAGCATTGGGCTATTCCATACACCCTATGGAAGAAATACAATTTGGAATTCTGTATTGGACATCATTAGTATTCATTATTTTGTTTAACATTTGGAATTCTGTATTGGACATAATAAGTATTCTTTATTTTGTTTAATTTACCAAACCTGTTTTTAGCTCAGCCTACTACAGTAGGATGAGGCTCTTATTATCACGTTCGAAAGGTCAGTGATAGCATGGTGAGTTTCTAAACGCTAGGAAGTAAAAATGGCCCAGAAAATGGCAATTAAGACAAAACAGATAAAACATTTAAAAAAGTGACTCGGCATATCTTCTAGATATGTTACGATACAACATATGAGATGCATTTCCTGACGTTTTTCACTTGCGTTAAAATGTTATTAAAGGTTTAACCAAAAAACTAGGGTGTCTTGAAACTCGTCCAGGTCAAGCAAGCACATGCAAGGCAAGTCATTTATCACTATCATTATTCAAAGAAGATTTCTTGATGTATCCCATAATGCTTAGCGCCCCTACAGTATTAGCAGGGCTTAATATCACCAGAACAAACAGTGTCACACATGTGTTAAAGTAATTAACAACTGAAGGTCATCTGGTCATGTGATGAAAGTGAAGCATCCTGGGGTGCATCAAGAAATTGTTGATCATTATTTGAGCTTGTGTCAAATTCAAAACAAACAGGAGTTCCTTTAGGCCAAGAATACTTTTTTGTTTGTTTGTCCACATCCGACCGACCATGTACCTTGGTGCCGACCATATTATTTTTTATTTTCTATTATTTTTTTTAAATAACTTTTTTTTGAGCAATTTAAATGGCCAAAAGGACCGTCTTATTCCTAATTTCGTACGCTGTAAGCTGATTTCAACATAATATAAAACATTTCTTTTGTTAGTTTGGGAAAAAATAGGTTTAGTAATACTTTCACGTATATATATCTAACAGAACATCACCACTATGTTATTTCACTTTTTGCAAATTTTCTATCATAATAAATGGCGGAGACCGACAACATGTTCACGGTATCTGCGCATTGCAAATTTGTTACAAAAAATACCCTTTGACCGAGTGTTGCAACCAGTACTACAATATTGCAACTTTATACAGACAATCTGTCCGAGCAGGATTTCAATTCTAACAAACTCATGAAAAAAAGTTCAATACTATCAAAGTGATGTGTTTTGTGTTTGGATGACTATCATTCACAGTATTCATGCCAAATTTATATTCCCAAATACAATATCCGTATTTAAAAAATAAAAAAAATAAAAATTATCCAACCTACAGACCCTACCTTTTTTGGACCTCTATGGACAAACAAACATTTATTCTTTGTTGCCTTATACCACTGCCTGTCTTCAAAAGCTTGCCCAAACAAACAATTATTGTTTACTGTCACACTCCTTAATCAACATAACAATGGACAATTTAATGACTGTTTATCAGTCAATCCACTGTACCAGCAGACAATGTGTGCTACTGTAAAAGCCAATATTTTCGTGTACAGATATTTTTCGCACATTTTGATATCATAGACATTTCGCGAATTGTTTTTTTCGTGGGTGACCTTCTGGATGCACTGCATGAATGTTGAAAACATTATTTTGGCGTGTCATAATTTTCGCCAAAATAAAACCGCCGCCAAAATTTCAGCTTTTACAGTATATCAATAGCTACACTGTATTATAAAATTTCAGCCATGACCTTGTTGTGAAGTGTTGGTATAGATAAAATAACAACTGTTTAATATAATAATTAAATAATATTGAATGGAATCATGGAATTATGATGGTCAAAAGTACACAGATGAAAAAATCCTGGTGTTCTCTCTTCGTATTCAGAGGGGTAACACATGATTGTTCCAGGATCTTGAAATACCCCCTATTTGAAGGTGTTTCGCGGACAATTTTGCCAATTTGACCCCCTTTTTCGTACTAAAAGGCGGACATTTTACCTGAAAATGACCCCCCTTTTTCACCATTCCAAGGACACTTTATATATAGTCCCTCTATTTGCGGGAAAAACGAGGACATTCTATTTTATTTTCTTCTTCGCGTACATAAACCTCTACAAAAGACACCCCTAATTTTGTTAAATCGCGGACATAGGTTTCAAAATGACCCCTTATTTTTGGAAAACATGGACAAAGCTTCAAAAAACACCCCTAATTTAGGGAAATCGCGGACCAGGGCAGGAAAAAGAGGGCAAATCGGCAAGCTCCTTGTGCCGGGAAATGTTGCCATATCGCAGGAAATCCCTACACCCCCCCCACCCCCCTAAAAATGTTTTTATTTTTTTTAATTTTTTTTAAGAGTTTTTTTTTTTAGAGTATTAGGCATTATACAGCCGATATTTCATAATATGATGCACCATGGCATCAATTGGACCTTAATTTTCCAAAAAGCTTAAAGGGCACAGGAAAAGGGATGATAATCCTGCTACAAGTCTTTGTGGGACATTCCATTACAATAAACAGGGCCAGAAAAATGAACACGCCACAAATGACATCATTTGTGGTATATTGATTATCAGTGAGTATCATGAATAGATTCAAACCAGTCACCTGGAATTTTCTTTTCATAGTACTCACAGAGCTATCAATAGTTCCACAATTGATGTCATAATCAACTAGCACATATATTGAATGCTTTCTGGTCCCTCCTCGTAGACTTGACTCAAATCACACCACTTGTATTTGCATTGCATGTGCCCTTTATGGTTCTATGGGGGGCCGCCCTCTCCGCCGCTAAACCAGCGGTAAATCCAACTTTATCAAATTTCTCTTGCAGGGAAACCTTGCATCTTTTCCAGCCCTGTCGCGGACATAGCTTCAAAAAGCACCCCTAATTTAGGAAAATCGTGGACATAAAATGTTCGCGGAATGTCCGCGGACATGGTATGTTCGCGGAATGTCCGCGGACATGATACAGAAAACCGCCCTTTTCCGCGAGTTTTGGAACGATCATGCGTACCCAAAGTCAATGTTGACTGAAACCACCGGGGCAAAAATGTACCTCAATCGTTCCAAAAGTAGGTGTAAAGTCAAAAAAAATTGCACAGTTCTTGACTCACAAAAGTCTTGTTGGTTCGTTCTCATTTCTCGCCCCCAATATGAATAACCTAGCTACGTCAAAAAAGTTCAGAAACCCAAAACTGCAAGTTGGCCACCCCCCAGGCCCCAAGTATTTCTGAACACTCCCTAAACGGCTATATCTTGCCTCACGTCCCGTACTATTAGTTATCCCCTGCATGTTCACACAATACGGAAAAATACCTATGGTTTGGCATGTCATATCACATGAGGCCGCATGCCGAATGTGATATGGCCCAAAACATGTCTGGTTAGGTTATATGCAGATCATTTATTTTATGGCGTGGGTTAGACCTTTTTGCGGTATATTTCGGCCTCAGAATGTAACAGAAATTGACTCGGTTGCATTTAAATCATCCGCCATTTTATTCGTATTTTAAGCAACTCTTCCACAGACGCAAAGCAATCGCTTTACACGTAATATCATTTCGCACCATCTGGTAATGCAGTTAATCGACGATATGGGAATATATCGTGTGGTTTGACTTGTTGTTTACACGATATGGATCAGATTTCATACGTGTTAACCAACGAGATTGAAGTATGTACACTTACTATAACGATAAAGAATAAATTGTGTATAGCTACAACATATTTTAATTGGTTTGAGCATGCGCACTTGAGTTACGGGACGTGTAGCAAGACATTGCCCCCTAAACTATCCTTGGGGATCGGCAGAATAAAAAAGTGCACATTAAGTTGAAATATCCATTGAAAGTTCTGAGTAAAATGCTGAAAAGTTGCAGAATTCGCCAGTGTAGGTAGGCATAATTTAATTTACCAAGCCAGTCATGCCAGTGGGTACTGGATATAACAGACTATAAAATCTAGAGGCAATGTAAAAGCTCATCAGAGTCCTAAAATGATGTATTTGAGGTTTATTTACATTGTTTTTTGTGTCTAATTATTTATTTAATCATTCATATGTCAAAGGTCACCTATTAAGGTCACCTTTTATGGTCAAATGTCATCTGAGGTCAAGTTGTAAAATAAGCGGTAAACATATAAAAAATGATAATTTTTGTGCATACATTATTATGTTTTGAGCTGTTCAAGTGTGAATGACATTGGATCCAAAAACTTTATAATGATAAAATTGGGTGATTTACTGAGTTTTAAAAATATTTTTAAAGAAAACACCTCATAGCTCAACCAATACATTATGGACCTAATCTATCCAATACATGAAATTGACAGCTTGTCACTAATGGACAGGGATAGCGCTGGATCAAAAATGTAATAGGTCTCATGACTTTTTTCAGGACCCTGTAGGACTTCAAAAAAACAAATTTAAGGGGTCCCCATTCCCCAACAAAATTGAGGGGTCCTGAAGTTTGGGTATTTGAAAATTTTACATTTTTACGGACAGTTTTAATGAATTTATATTGTGGGCAAAGGATGGATATGTAATTTACAGAATTTCTTAAGGTTTCCATTTCCATACATCGTCAAATTTAAGGGGTCCCTTCAATTTTGATCGGGACCCGCAGTCTTTCCAATTTGAGATCTGACGCGTTACTACAAGAAAGTGAGAGGTCTAGGACTCGCAGACGTGTCAGAATGCGACCCCTGCTAATGGATACATGAAATTTATAGCTTGTCGCTAGCTGAGCTTCTGCATCATTGATGCTCTCGTTTAAATCTGGGATCAATGAGCAAAGATATTGCAAATTGTCTGAACTGATAGCATTTATCGTAGCCGGAACATCTTACCCGTTATATATTGGGACTGACTGTGTTTATATTTTACCGAATAATATCACGAGTTGAATAATGATCTCGTGTATTTCCTATTTGTTTTACGCATCTGAAGTTATATAACTTCCTATCTATTTCTTCACATCTATACATTTGTTGTTTTTATCTCACATCATAAGTTTGGCATTGTGGATTTATTAAACACACATAGTACATGCCAAGCTATTTACTGTGAAAGGTACATTTTATACATGATTTTGTTTCTAACATACCTGTATCTGACATATAAATACACTACTTTATTAGTGCTACAATTTTGTCAAAACTATGGATTTATGATTTATCACATATTTGTATTAAGTGGTTTTTTTCCCTTCAAAACGGCACAAATGGATAGGGCCTGTATCCACTTGGGTAATATTTTGTCAGCTCAAAAGATTACCTACCCTAGCGGAAGCACACCCTTTCCTTTTGTGCTCGCCATACTTCGGAAAAGCTTATTAGGTAACTTTGAAATAAGAAAATGGGCTCCAAAATGTGGCCACATCCTCCTTACCACCCAATGATGCCAATAATTCAGATATTAAACTGGCAACACTGTAAACAAAATTAGTCCTACGTTTAACAAATGGAAAGACAATGCATCAACTAGTTGGTGTGTTGTTGACAGTAATTTTAAGATGATAAATTCTGATTGCTTTTTAACTACAAATATTGTGCAAGTTGTGTGTTCCGGTCCCTTCCTGGTGTTTAATAATTGTTTCTAAATAAGACTTTTAAAACAAATATCATTGCATGTATAAATTGTTTGTGCAGATGACCAGATTTTACAAATTATATGAAATAAGCGTACATTTGAAATGAGTATCATATTAAAGATAAAATTGAGTGTTTTTACATGCGTTGATTCATTGTGAACTGGTAATTTCATTAGCAAAGCTTGAAATTTTAACCCAGTGCAGTTAGTAGTTTGTATTTGAACTTTGACCTTTTTGTGGAAAAGGCTGTCATATTGTTGATTTAGCAGTTTGCGAACATTTGTTAATTTATATATTTTTGTAAATAAAATTAAGTATTTGAGTTTGGAGTTGCTGATTGTAAACCTGTATATGAACATATATGGACAGTTATAAAAGGTCAAAGGTCAAATATGAGCTCCAAAGTTTCCACAAGGTTGTTGCATAGATATTATTACTTTTTTAAGTATGAAGATTGTTATTGTTATTATGATTATTGTTGTTATTAAAGTGTTTATAACAAAGTTGGCTCCAAGTTTAGATGTCATTAGAGAGCACCATGATTTGGACGTAACTCTGGTGTGATCATCCTGTCTTTGATCCCTGACTGAGAAGATCCCCAGACATGATCCTTTGTGATTCTTGTTAAATAATTGAACCATTCACAAATTTGGACATTATATTAACCAAAGTATACAGTTCAAAATTGGACAACCCCAACTCTCTCCAGATAAAGCATCAACTAACAAGGCATAGTTCAATCACTTGTACAGACAGGTGTCAGTCAAAACTGAACTTTTGTGTTCTGGGTATTATTCTCATCCCCAGTAACCAATGGTTATCTTGTTGTGCCTGTAGGTATTGATACAGCAGAGGGAGGGAAGGGCAGTGTTCCTACTGTACTAGCAATATGACATTTTAACCCTGCAAATTGGAACATGTAGTTTTCATACGTGGGTCAAATGCAGGAATATTGTCAATCAATCCCAAGGTCTAAGTTCATGGCATGTTGTCTGAAACAAGGCGTAATACTATGAGGCTATTGACAAGGTTTGTCATATTCCTGCATTACATCCCATGTAATAATACAGTTTTTGTGCTCTGTTAGTTTCTTGCCATTTTTATCCTGTCTGGTTCCCATTTTGAGTATGTTTCAGTATATCCATTGCAATGTTGTTAAAGGAGTGTAATAAAGACTAGGAACCAGTCAAGCTACTTTATTGCTTATAATATTTTGATGCAACATTATGTACAAACAGCATGGAATAAAACACTGCTCTGTTGATGACAATTTTTTAAATCATTGTGTCTATGTCGTGTCATTTTGTCAAACATTTGTATGACTAGCTTGGGAAAAATATCACTTCATGTTGAAAAACTTGAAGGCAACACAGACAGACCATCATCCACACAATCATTACAAGTAATGCCAGATCTCCAACCAGTCTTTGACATTACAGCCCTCTTATGGCAAAAGAATGTATCTTATAATGTAGTTTTCTAACAGTATACTTCCTTTTAACATGATCAAAGTTCGCTTTTTTCTCCATAAATCGTGTAGTGATAAAAGGCAGTATTACTTTGTCTTTACAAGTTTCAACCTTTTCCTCAGTGAGGATTATTGAACCAAGTTAACACAATCCATGTTAAAAGGAAGTATATCATTAGGAAAGTACATACAAGATACATCCTTTTGCCATAAAAGGCTGAAATTTAGCTATAGATGCTCAATACAGACCATCAGCCATTTAACAAGCATTTAGTAGTGTTTGATAACATGATTCATATCCCGACATATCCCTGTACGGGAATATGCCTAAAGTCTATCCGAGAACGTAGAGCAAGATTTGCCCAACACTGCTTCAGAGGTTCCAATGAGCCTGTCTCCAAACTCATACACTGGATTCCAAAACATGAAGTCAAAACAACTTTAAATGTTAAATTATTTGCACTATGAAACAAAGACCTAATTGAATAGAGAAGCTGCTTACTTGCTTAATTCGGGTCGTGTCCCCGATCTACGATGTTTCTCCACACTCTTCTGTCTTTCATTGCTGTCTTTATGTTACTCGTCTCCAGTCCAGTATCTTGCTTGAGTAGATCGATAAATGTCAGGGCAGGTCGTCCCGGCTTTCTTTTGCCATGTTTGGGGATCCAGTGCACCAGTTTGGATACTGGCTCCTCACTTCTGTAACAGTGGCCAGCAAACCTTGTTCTTCTCTTCCGGATCTTCTGGCTTATTTTGGGGAGGTCACCATACAGTTGGGTGTTTGGTATATGTTGTTTCCAGTTGACATTGAGTACTACTCGCAGCATTCTGGTGTAGCAGCCATCTAGCTCTTTCTGTAGCTTGGGGGTAGTGGTCCAAGCTTCGCATCCATATAGCAGAACTGACTCCACCGTTGAGGCAAACAGGCGAAGTTTGAATTTCCGAGATAGAGTTGACTTCCATATTTTGTTCATTTTGCCGCACGCTCTCCATGCTGCTGCTTTACGTTGCTTAATGTCTTTTACCGTACTCTCCATCCAGGCACCAAGATATTTAAAATCTTGAACTTCCTCCAGCTTGTTGCCATCATTTGTCTGTATGGATCCCTTCTGGCTCTGGTTATATGACATAAACTTGGTCTTCTTAGCATTCATTTTGAGACCGACCGTTGCTACTGATGTCTCAACTCTTTGCAGCAGATCTTGTGCTTGATGAAATTTCTCTGACAACAATGCAATGTCATCGGCGAAGTCAAAGTCTGTCACCACCTCTGGCCCGATCCGCCTACTTCTACGCCTGTCAAGATGAAAACCAAGCTCTTCTTCTCTCCCCTCTATGGCTATCCTCAGGGCAAAGTCCAGCACAATCACAAACAGATATGGGGCGAGTGTGTCTCCCTGTAGAGCTCCAGCCAATATTTCAAACTGTGCAGTCTCTCCGTCAGGTGATATTACCTTAGCCATGGTATTCTAGTACATTCCTCCGATTGCTTCAACGACTTGTTTTGGTATTCCATAAGCTCGCAGAATTTTCAGCATTTTGCCACGGTGGATTGTGTCGAAGGCCTTTCTGAAATCAATGTAGGTGATTACTGCTGCTAGGTTATTGGCTTTAACTCCTTCTATGAGCCTCCTCAGTGCCAGTATGTGGCCCGCTGTCGTCCTTCCAACCCTGAAGCCGTTTTGATTGGTTCTCAAATGCTGATCCAGCTCTGGTCTGATTCTGTTCAGGATCATTCTGTTGTATGTTTTGGCAACGATAGAACTTAGGCTGATACCTCGGTAGTTGCCTCCTAGGCTAAGATTCCCTGATTTTGGAATTGGAACAATGTTGAGCACAGACCATTGGCTTGGTTTTTTCCCTTTCAGTAATGCTTCATTGCAGAAGTTCAACACAATGTCATCAAGGTCTTAATAGAGAAGACAGAGAATTAATGTTGGTACCAAACCTTCAGTTATTTATGTCGCCTTAGTACAGACGAGGTGGTGTTATACAAATGCCTAACTTTCCACAAAAATTTCAAGTGGTGTCATTTAAATGCCTAACTTCCCAAAATCTGTTTCAAGCGGTGTAATACAAATGCAAACTAAGCCAAATCTGTTTTAAGCCTAAAGTTGCACAATCTGTTTCAAGCGGTGGAATACAAATGCCTAACTTTGCACAATCTGTTTCAAGGGGTGTCATTCGAATGCCTAACTATGCCCAATCTGTTTCAAGTGGTGTCATTCATGTGCCTAACTTTGCAAACAATTATATATGTTATTCCTGAAAGTTCCGAGAAATTTTCCCACAGAGTTGGACAGCTGGTGTAGCGCCCTCATTTATCAGAAAAAGTTGAGACATTTTACCAGAACATTTACAATCAAACTTCATCCAAAAAACCTACGAAATGCACTGAAAATATCTCTTTTTGCACTGTGGTATTAGGTAATAGTCCTAAAATCAGGATTAAACTACAACTTTAATAATTTGGGAGCAATAAGTACCATTTCTTATTAATTCTATAATCACTGGACCACAGGATGCCCAGCTCATAAAAAAAAGTTTGATTGACTTCTGCAAGGACTGATATTAATTACTGGTGTGAAATCATAAAGGACAGCATTTGATTTGGTCGCACCTATCACATTCATCATGAGGTTTTGAATGTATGACAAATGATTGGCAAAAAACCCCTCAAACTTGTTCGAACAAGGTGGTCAATACTTCTTCTTTTGTGGTAATTATGAAGTTAGCCTATCTCTTTTGTGTGTAAAATCCGTCTACAAGGAAGCAACATTATCGGGCCAATTTTCTTGACTTCTGAAGGCTATTGTTTATTGCCAGGTCGGATCAACCGGGGATCAACCTGGATTTCAAATTTAAAAAAAAAAGGTTCAATAATAGGAATAGGATCAGTGTAGAATGTGGATAAGGCCAAGTAATATAAATAACATGTTTCTCGTCCCCGCGCGCATCAATTTTGGACGCCGCATCAATATATTTGATATTTACTATTACAAAACAACAACAAAAGGGTTTTTTAATTATTTTTTTAACATTTCTTTATTTTCAAAGTCCAAAACAGGACCCTAATAGATGACCAATAGTTGACCTTAAAGAACCTTCATAACCCACATAATACCCCTTGACCCACACCATAAGGGATGATAACTCCTAACCCAAGATCTTACACTAAATTATTTAATTCATTCTTATCAAAATTATGATTTTTTTGAGGACTGTTTTCTGTATAAAAATACAATTTATTTCAAAAGTAACATCTTAATTCAGTATATTGTGTGTATATTTTATTAATTAATTATGGCAATAGAAAGGTTGCCTGTGACATGATATAACATTAAAAATGTTTGTAAATATTTGTATATTTTATTTTTATTTTTTGAAATTATTTTGAAATTTTTAGTTAAAATAAATTAGGGGAGACGGGGGTTAGTAGGAACGTTTTTTACAAAAACAGCTGTAGTTTTCAAACAAGTTATATTCAACAAACAGCAACTATACCAGTTTATAGGTACACATGTTGGCTACAAATGTAGCCCATAAAATTATTAAATTTATTTGTCGTTACTTAGATAATCCACATAAAACATGACCATGTCAAGTGTTCCAACTTACCCCACCTCTGGGGTAAGTTAGAACATAGTATCGGGTAAGTTGAAAAATTACTAAATTCCATGGAAAATAGGCACTTCCTAACTTTATTACTGAATGTTAAAGAAACAGTGTCTTTAATATGAGTTTTAGTCGCAACAGGATTTCCAAGCACTCTGACCCATAAACACAACATGCTGAAATAGAGGGGGAAATACCAAAAATATTTGTACAGTGTTCAGATTCATTTTTGGAGCATTTAATAATAATTTTAATCAGAAACCGTATATACACTAGTCTAACCTAATATTAAGATAACTTTAAACAAGTAAGTTTTAGGCAACAAATAAATTTTATGTTACCTATGGACAAATACATGTAAAAACGTGTTCCAACTAGCCCCACACCAAATGTTCCAACTAGCCCCGGCAGGTCATGTGACACTTGTAAGCTTACTGTAAAAAACAGAGGCTACTGTAACACAATTTTTCAACCTAATTTTGTAGCTTAGTACTAGACCCTACAATACCCAAAATATAGTCAACTTGATCTAGGCCTATAAACATTACTTAGAAAATACACAATTTCGAAAAGTTGAAAAATTTACTCAAGAGGTGAAAAATCAAACAAACCTGTCTCACTTCAACAGCAGTGTAACTTCAATGCTGCATTAAATATGGTGGATGGCTGTTGCTAAGGGCCACCACTAGAGGGCAGTATTTCAATAATTTAGTGAAAGCTCTAGGAGAAAATCTCAATGTTCCTACTTACCCCATGTTCCTACTAACCCCCATCTCCCCTACTGTTTCAATTCGTATGCAGGTGACTTTGTAATAAAAGATGATTTATGTATGCATGATTGCTATAATAACACATAGGTTTTGGATGTACATGTATCTCAATAGCGTTAATGTACAGGTTTACCATATTTTCTTACCAGATCACCTGCAAGTGAACTAAAATCGTATTTATTTCTGGCTTAAAGGTATATTATGTGATCTTTCCAGGGAACGCCCTCAACATCGAAAAAAAAATAGAAAGCAGATTTTCTTGCAGATTTACATTTCTGATCATAAATCATGCATACATTCCAAGTTACAGAGCGATACGATTCTTAATTACTTCAAAATCATGGTTTTAGAGTGAAAATAAACTGTCGGGATTCCGACAGTTTATATTTTTCACTCTAAATTCACTCTAAAACCATGATTTTGAGGTAATTAGGAATCGTATCGCTCTGTAACTTGGAATGTATGTATGATTTATGATAGGAAATGTAAATCTGCAAGAAAATCTACTTTCTAAAAAAAAAAATGAATAGAGGGCGCTCTCTGGAAAAGATCACATAATATGTTCAAATATATTTCAATTTTTTAAAAATTATTCTATTGTAATATCATTTAACAGGCAACACTTATCTTTGACTAGATTTAGGCATCTTCAACTGTTCAATCATTCCAAAATGTATGTCTCTGCTGTTTAGAACAATGAAAATATATCTGAATGATTTGAGGCACCAAGATAGAGGTTGCATGGACCAGTATGGCATGGGATAACATGAGGTCAATAGAGGTGGTTTTTTGGGGGGTGGTCGGGTACCCGAGAAAAAACGGGTCGGGTACCCGGGTACTAACTACACGTGCATTCTTAGCCCTAAATTGGAATGACATATTTTAGTAACACCACTGGTATGATCCATTTACCACAGACAAGCTACAGATAGACTTGACAGTTAGGGTGTTCTTTAAATTAGTCACAGGGGTCATATATGGCAGCACGGTCATCTTGGAATAAAATAGCAAAAATATCAAAAACAGTAAATAGTAAGGTCCCCTAAATTGGAATGACATATTTTAGTAACACCACTGGTATGATCCATTTACCACAGACAAGCTACAGATAGACTTGACAGTTAGGGTGTTCTTTAAATTAGTCACAGGGGTCATATATGGCAGCACGGTCATCTTGGAATAAAATAGCAAAAATATCAAAAACAGTAAATAGTAAGGTCCCCTAAATTGGAATGACATATTTTAGTAACACCACTGGTATGATCCATTTACCACAGACAAGCTACAGATAGACTTGACAGTTAGGGTGTTCTTTAAATTAGTCACAGGGGTCATATATGGCAGCACGGTCATCTTGGAATAAAATATCAAAAATATCAAAAACAGTAAATAGTAAGGTCCCCTAAATTGGAATGACATATTTTAGTAACACCACTGGTATGATCCATTTACCACAGACAAGCTACAGATAGACTTGACAGTTAGGGTGTTCTTTAAATTAGTCACAGGGGTCATATATGGCAGCACGGTCATCTTGGAATAAAATATCAAAAATATCAAAAACAGTAAATAGTAAGGTCCCCTAAATTGGAATGACATATTTTAGTAACACCACTGGTATGATCCATTTACCACAGACAAGCTACAGATAGACTTGACAGTTAGGGTGTTCTTTAAATTAGTCACAGGGGTCATATATGGCAGCACGGTCATATTGGAATAAAATATCAAAAATATCAAAAACAGTAAATAGTAAGGTCCCCTAAATTGGAATGACATATTTTAGTAACACCACTGGTATGATCCATTTACCACAGACAAGCTACAGATAGACTTGACAGTTAGGGTGTTCTTTAAATTAGTCACAGGGGTCATATATGGCAGCACGGTCATCTTGGAATAAAATAGCAAAAATATCAAAAACAGTAAATAGTAAGGTCCCCCCCTCACCTACTTTAAAAAAATGTCCTGTTAAAGAGAAACATATTATTTATTTTACTTGGCCTAAAGTAATCAATTCATCAGGTGTTTTAAATTATCTGACTTTATTACCCTCAGTCTACAGTCTATAACCCACTTCTATTCATAAGATACAAAATCTCTGCTAAATTTCACCCAAACAGATGAAAAAGCCCTGGTGGAATATCTGTTTTTCCTGAAATGGTAAAAAACCACCTCATTTGTATTAGGAGTGAGCTATACAGGTTTTCAACATAAAATAACCAAATTTTCAGTCAGGGGTCCGGGGAAAAAGTGTGCAGCGCCCTCTTTTGTCACCATACCTTATTTTTGTGTTGGGAGTGATTTGAGTACAAAACCCTTCATATTACTCATGACATGTTGCTGTTACTTAGTTGTCTAAACAAATGTAAATGAGTTCAAACTACCTATTTTTTAAAGTTACATGAAAATTGGACATTGCGTTTTCTTAAAAATTAGGCCAAGTAAAAAAACCTCTAGATTCTCGTCCTAACTTTTAGAAAAAGGAGATGAGGGCAGGTTTTTTTCTCGTTTTTTTCCACCAAAATGGCGGATCCAAGATGGCGGATGCCCCTTTTCCCAAAACTGGTTTCGCTTTTTCCAACATGGTGGAAATGTTTTTGCTTCGTGTGATCTGGGGAATATCTTGATAAATAAATCAGTTCCAGCCAAAAACGACAAATAAATGTTCCCAAGGCCACACTGGTATTTTAACACACAAGATTTACCCATCACGGTTTATTTATATCCTCTGATAATACAGTTTCATTTTTTATCATGTTTTGATAATTAACATTTCGCCTGTTTTGTTGTTCTTTGATTTTAACAAAGTTTTTTTTAAAATATTGACACGTTCTCCATTTACAACATCAGTGTGATTCTTGAGAATATTAAAAAAAAATGGTTTAAAAAAACAAAACAAACATTTTGTTTTGATGCGGCAGCCAAAATGGATGCGCGCGAGGACGAGAAACTACTATATTTTTTATTTGGCCTTAACACTTTGGGTCCAAATTAACCACGAGGGCGCTTTTCTAGATTTTACGCGAGTTTTCATCCATTGCTATTTTAAAGTGTACAGCTACGAAGATGATCAAAAGTTTGACCTATTCAACAAATCTGAGCTTTCTATCACAATTAGTTTGTCTGTAGCACTCAAATCTGTGTGCAATTCAAAGGCGAGATGTCATACTGTAACAAAAAACGTTACGAATGACGTAATTAAAGGTAGATGACCCGATCACATTTTCGTAACACAGAATTATTTCAAACATACGGAGATTTTCATATCATATGAAAGCTCGTATTTTTCTCATCATACTGAAATTTGACAGCCTAAATTGGTATAATTACGGAGAAATCGATGAAATAACGTCGAATTACCGCGAATGGTGTAACCACCGATATAGTTTGTGTACTACTCAATGGGTACAGTTCACAGCATCTTGTGCGTCTAAAATAAGAACCATTAGAGCTATGCAACTCAAACTTTGGAACACGACTTTTATTTAAGGATGACCTTTCATGAATAGAAAACTTCAAGTTGAAAATCGGAACATCTACCATTAATTGATTAATAATTAACAAAGAATACAGAGCTTGATTGAAAAAAACACATGCATTTATTGGTCACATTGATTGGGATAATATTAACTTTCATGTCATAATAGTTTTCATTTAATTAAAGAAATACTTTAAAATTGTGCATTTTTTGCGTTGCTGAATGATAATTTTCACAATGAAAGTGTTTGTGATCACTCGGGTTGGAAATAGTACGCAAAATGAAATATTTATCTTTTAAAGATTTAACCTTTGCATAAAATGTGTATTTGTCAAAATATTCAAAATAATTTATATGCAAACCAATTCAGGTGATCCGACAAGTTTGTTTTCGATGCCGCCGTAGTAGGGTCATAATCTTCATATTGGTCGTATATAATCACAAGGATTTCAGAAATGGTATTTTTTTTACCACCAGGAATATTTTCAAAAGGTCAAGGTATACTGACCTATGGAACCTGACCTTTTGACCCCTTAGGTAGGCCTACAACAGACACTCTAGGTGGTAAAAACTATCATTTCTGGAATCCTTGCAATCAGACGAACAATTTGAGATATCATTTTTCAAAATGAGAGCAAGTTTAAATTTTGACCCCATAGGTATGCAAAGGTCAATGACCTTTTTATGTTTTACCTGATATTGTTAACCAATCATCGGAAGTGGGGCAGGATTCTGGAACTATACATTTTCAGAATCCTTTTGCTCAACCTAACAATTTGGTATGCTTTTTAGCTTAAATAAAGCCATTTGAATTTTAGGGCCCATATGTATGGCGGCCATTTTAGAATTTGCGCTCATAAAAAAAATTCCCTTCAATTTTGAGAGGGACATGATAGCTAATTTTCTTTAAAATAGTTCTAGTTGACATATTCACCAAGAAACAAAGTTTCAAACAAATAAGGTTTATCGTAGATAGAAAAAACCATTGATTATCCTATTCTGATGCATTATGGGTTCGCAAATGGAGCAGATTTGCACCCGCAATCCACCCACAATGCATCAGAAAAGGATAATCAATGGCTTTTTATTCTATCTGCGATAAACCTTATGGTCACGGAATCCAAGATTATGACCCTAGTACTACCGCCCAGTCAACATTTTAAGACTAAGAGGGGAGGGGGGTTGGGGCTGTGAAGTGGTTTACTGCCAATCTCAACCGACAGGATTCCAATATGAAGGAGGGCTGGCAACGGTCGCCACTGTCAACAGATGCAAAAGATAACTGACTACCATTTCAGTGTAGCAATATCCAATGCAATAGGCCCTTCTACTTCTAACAGGCTATAGTCCTGGGTATCTTCCCAGGCGTCCTGTGCGGAATAAACCGTGGCCACTGAACTTCTACGCATTTTACTTGGTTTGAGCATGCACACATGAGCTACAGGACGTCTAGCAATACATTGCCGTATACTAAACCTAAACATGATATATAATCTATGGAAATTAACACTTTACCTTTGAATTCCCCTATTTTATCGGCAAATCCGTTTTAATCAAAAACGCCTGCAGCAGACGATGCATGCGAAATGACGAACCAGGGATACTATTAATTTTGGGATAGGAAAGTCCTATACTAACACACGTAGTGAAAACGGGGCCGTTTGCATAAATTATATAAATTATGGTAATCATCGGAATGTGTCGGTGACCGGCGTTGAACGCGTTTAATAGTGTTTAACCAGGTTTAACGTAATATTTGGTCAGCATAGGTTTGAGGGCGTTGTGGATTTACACAGACGACGGTGGCCACGCGAAACCCAAATGTTGAATACGTAATGAATAAGGTGAATAACACGTAATCGCGAATGTTTATCTTATCATTTTGACAAATTCATCATAATTAGAAGAATTGTCATCGTTAACCGGGCGATGACTGTTAAAAATAATTCAAAATAGTGCACTCAGACGACCATATTTGGGTCGTCTGAGAGACGCGTGGCCAGCGTCGTGTCGTCTGCTACAATCACGCCTGATCAGTATAGCGCCACCAGTTCTATGCTGACCAAATTTTCATTTAAAAATGGACCCGATCGGCAAGCTCACTGGCATACCCCTGGACGAACTTTGTAGACCCCCGACCGACGCGCTATATCTGTGACTATATCATCGTCCGCGCAAAATAGTTCAAGGCAAAATGTTTCCACTTGGAAGATTTGGCCTATTTTTAAGTCTTGATTTTTATCTGTTATATTAATAATATTCTAAAAGCCTAGTTGTGAACAGTTCATCGAACCAAGGAGTTATAAATTGAGCGAACGTAATATAATAGTTAAGGCAATTTAATACATCCATTGCAGATATCAATGCGCATACCCGTGGCAAAAAGTGACACTTTCCGTGGTCAAATGTATTTTTAATAACACATTTTAGTTGAGATTCAACTTCTTTTCATTTCTGTGGCCAAGATGCCCATCTGGCCTAAGCTTTAGAATACCCGAACTCCTTTCAGACTTGTAAAAACCGTCCAGCACCAAAGAAGATTTCTTGTGTAGTCCAGCATGCTTAGCACCACTACGGTCCAAACAGGATTGTCCCCCAAATAAACAGTGCAAAACATGTTTTTAGTAATTTTAATTAAACATCTGGAGATCGTCTGACTTCCACCTTCATAATACATGATACAGATAGGGGAGTTCCTTTAGTATACCCTAGTATACCCTAGTGGTGCTAAGCATGCTGGACTACACAAGAAATCGTCTTTGATGCTGGACGGTTTTTACAAGCCTGAAATATACATGTATAATACTTCACGTTTCATTATTTGTTTTATGTATTTGAAATGTTGAATTCATTCTCTCACTTTACACCAAACCGTCATTGTTTGTGTCCAACGGATTTGATGCAAGTCTATAATTCCTTTCATTCTGGTGATCATCATAAAGTGACGCTGTTGCCTTTTTTAATTTATGCAAACGGGACTTTCCTATCCCAAAATGAATAGAATCCCTGATTCAATGTTGTTCGGAACCGTTTCATCACTACTCATGTCGTTAGGACCCTTAACATTGATTAGTGGGGGCGGGGAAGAACATTGATTGGTGGGGGCGGGGAAGGATTTAAGTTAGTAGATAGATCAGGCTCTACACCCGGCTCTACATATTGGTTTGATGAAAAACAGCGCGTGAAAATGGTTCCCCATTTGGCATGTGGGATACTAGCCGGGAGAAATGAACTCAAGTGTTTCAACACCAATTTTCCTGAATTGTAGTTTGTTTATCCAGGTCTAATGTGGATTTATTTTAAACATCCAGGATTAAAATTTACGGGGGGCTGACCAAGGTTTTTTTTAATTGGTACCCCCAAAAAATCGTAAAAGGTCCCCATTTTTTTGCCGTCAGCTCGTGAAATTCTGCTAAGTGGGGGTGGGGGGTGGGGGGGGGGGGGGGGGATTACGATGAGGTCTTCCCAAAACTGGCAAAAAATATCGCATGGTACAATTAGTCGCAAATGTACCGACAGAACCTACCTATGCCTCTGAACAAGGTAAAGTGGTAGGCCTCCTACACAAAAAAGGACTATTGTCAAATTTTACGGGGGGGGGGGCGCCCGCCCCTCCGCCCCCCTGTATCCACCACTGTAAATATTATACTTGTCAACATTTGCGAACTTGCCATGCCAAAAATAACAGCTAAATTTAATAGCTACTTTTCTTTTAACAATGTTTAAAGGCAAAAACCGAAAATGTACACTCAAAAGCAGCAATTTTGTCTATTTGGCAGCCATTCTATAGCAGCCATTTTGGAAAATTCTAAATTGTAACATGCATGACATGTAATAATTCTGGACAATTGATATGAGCAAATCAGGCATTAGAATGGAGTTTTTGAAAATAGCAGGAAAAAGCAATATGTCATATGATTTTCACCCGATGTGAAGTGGTGAAAATTCCTGAAAAAGCGCGTGAAATTGGGCAAAAAAAGGGCCCAAAACAGGCTGAAATTAAATAAAACTGCGTAAATTTTTATACTATTATTTATTCTTTATACCGTCCTCAAACCGGCCAGCTCACACGGATACATATGTGGTAATACAGAGATTCCCGGAATGTGAGTGAAGCAGCGAGCTTGAGCGCTCAGCTTATACAGGGCAATTTGATGACGTTATCAAGGCGGTTCGGTCGGTCGGTCCCAAGCGTTTCAGCCGGTGAGGACCTGGTGAGGAGGTGGTATGAGCCCGATTCCAGGCCGATAAGGACCCGGTATAGAACAGTATGAACCCGGTGACAAAAAAATGTCAATGCGGCCGTTGACAATTATGCTGATTGTTCCCCGTGTTGGACTCTTTTGTTTTTCTATAAGACGGTAAGGGCCGCCAAGCTCACACGAATACATGTGAGGGGCCCATTAAGAAGCCATAGTGTACAGCGTGTCCCAAAAAACTGGGTTCAAAAGTTTGCGAGCTTATAACGAAATAAGTAGGAAACATGGATAGTTTATATTAAGGATATCAAGCAAAATATACTTGACCTTAATCGGGTAAATTCGGAGACCAATCCAATGTAAACTTTTGAAATACAAAGATTTGAATAGAGCGTGGTCAGAACCCATTTGTCCCGATTTAAGGAATAAACCACCCGTGCGTTGCATAAAACTGTGCGCTATGTGCAGTATTCCCGACATGGGGTTTATTCTCCGAAAGAACTTAACAATAACACGGATTTTAACAAAGAACATTTTGTTTTAATAATGTTTATGTAAATAATGAATTAGTATTATTGCAATATGACCAAGATGATTTTGTTTACTGCCCAATTCTTTGTAAAGAATGAATGTAAAGGCAAAACTATGATAAAGTCACAACATGCAATGCGCAATTGCAACACATCGGGAGGTTCCTTGAAAAGTGGGACAAATGGGTTTTGACCACGCTCTATTAAAATCTTTGTATTTCAAAAAGTTTATATTGCATTGATCACAGAATTTAACCAATTGAGGTTAGGTATATTTTGTTTGATATCTTTAAATATAAACTATTCATGTGTCCTACTTTTCTAGTTATAAGCTCGCAAACTTTTGAACCCAGTTTTTTGGGACACGCTGTATGTTAAAACAGGATCTATGCATGGTTAAAAAAAGATGTTCTTCCTCTAAAAGAAGCAAACAGACTTGTTTCAAGTGGTGTCATGCAAATGCCTAACCGTACAACCAATAATCAATAATACGAGTGGTGTTATACAAATGCCTGACTTTACACAATCTGTTTCAAGAGGTTTCACAAAATGCTTCGAGTGGTGTCTTTCAAATGTTTTCTTATACAAAATGTTTCAAGTGGTGTTATACAAATGGTTAACTTTAAACATTAAACAAAATGTTTCAAGTGGTGTCATACAAATGCCTTACCGTGCACGCAAAAATACGAGTGATGCTATACAAATGACGAACTTTATACACAATCGGTTTCAAGTAGTTTCACAAAATGCTTCGAGTGGTGTCATTCAAATCGTCGCTGTTCTAACATACCGGCACATCACGAAAAACAGCGTTTTGAGAAAATCGTTTTTGAAAATTTTCCAATTTTAAAGACTTGTTAGAGAGCATTTACATCAAATGTCACTATCATTGTCAAAGAACACTAATAGATATATACTTATGTTTGTTATGAGCATGTTACAACAACAAATTGCAATTATTAATAATGAGGAGTAATTGTGTCATAAAGTCATGTGCCGGCATGTCAGAAAGAAGAAAAATAATTGTATATTCGTCCTACATTGATATGCCAGTGATATGCCGGTATGTCAGAACTGCAGTTACACGGTGGTCTATGGCAGAATATTGTGATGTGCCAATATGTCAGAATACAAAATGAGGTTTTCATGCCGGTATTATGTTAAAACCCTGGCATATCACACTAATTAGTGCGGTATCTCATTAATTAATTACCAAAATGGCACATGTACCGGGTATGTCAGAACAGCGACGAAATGCTTAACTTATACAAGTGTTTGAAGCGGTGTCATACAAATGCCTAACTTTATACAATATTTTACGACTGGTGTCATCATGTTCTGTTGTCGACTGGTGTTACACAAATGCCTAACTTTACACATCTGTTTCGAGTGATATCATACAAATGCTGAACTTTACACAATCTTTTTCGACTGGTGTCATACAAATGCCTAACTTTATACAATCTTTTACGACTGGTGTCATCATGTTCTGTTGTCGACTGGTGTTACACAAATGCCTAACTTTACACATCTGTTTCGAGTGATATCATACAAATGCTGAACTTTACACAATCTTTTTCGACTGGTGTCATACAAATGCCTAACTTTATACAATCTTTTTCGACTGGTGTCATCATATTCTGTTGGGTAAGTTTGAATTCATGCATGAATGCATGATATGTTGGGACGTTGCGTCAACGCTTTGAAGTCCACTATGTCGCAGCGAAACCAATAGCATCTAAACCATGCCGATATCGTCGTGATTGGTCAACGGAGGTTCCTTTAAATTGTAAATGGAATAGGTCCACATCAATAACCGACCGGCCAATGTTTATGAATCTACTATATATAATTCGTTTAAGTTTGAACCATATTTTTTAGAGTTATGAACGTATTTATAAACTGGTCAGTTACTATTTTGAGAACTGTGTAGTAGGCCTATAGAATCACTGTTCAATGGCTACATGCACTGATGCCGTCATCAATGACAGTCTTCTACTACTGCGACAGACTGGTTGAGAAGTTTTCATGTTAACAGCAATAGACACACCACCAATATCACCTGCTGGATTGACATCAGCCGAAATTATCGATCGTCGCCTTGCTTGTCCCGTACAAGGAAGCCGCGATTGTTTCAGTTGACGGCTAGATTGGGAACCGATTGTAGTCAAAGTGTTCATATCTGACCCTTGGTTGATAACCGGGCTCCTACTACGAATACGAGAACAGCAACAGAATAATCCTTTAAAGAAACCGGGGTTGGTGGACTCGTGGCTCATTCTTGTGCTTGTGGATTGTTTTTTGTAGTTTTCGTGATTGTCCATGAAATTGTTTTGTCTTAAAAAGGATCTGCGTCGGGGTTCAGGTCTCTTCACCGGCGGTGGACTAATATACAATGACGGCAGAGTAATTCCCAAGAGCGGTGAATTTTGAACAGTTTTCGCGCCAAAAAGGACTGGTTCTTCTTCGACCTGCCGTCTAAGCGATGTCGTGCTGATTGGTGGAAGTGGTACGCAGTACTTTCCCCCGTCACAACTTTGTTCTAAGTGTTTTTCATGAACTGCCGCATAGGTTAATTGTGGAGATACCCTCTCTAGAGGAAGGTAGTTGATGTATCTTGATGTTGATGTTATTTCGGCAGCAGCAAATGCTAGTTCTCTCTGCGTTTCTACATAGTTTGGCGTTGCCATGCTAACCGCTGATTTAAATGTATCTGGAATGCCTAATTGTGCCAGGAGTAAACATTCTGTGCAAGAACTGTCGAATTCGCAGGCATGTTGTACACGTTGTACATGTTGTAAGTTAACATAAGGGGAATATCCGACGAATAGTGATAACCACCTGGAACAATCACTGTATAAGCTACCAGACGATATCAGATTATTTAATAGTTGACACAATATCATCAGATCTATACAGATAGACACATGGAGCAGCTAAAAGGATCGAGATAGATATACTTTTAGTCACAACGATATTTGCGTTAACTATCTTAACTTTTGATAAGAGCGCTGTCAGCCGTGTTGATGTACCCTGTCTCCTACTGCACGATGCAAATATCAATCAATGCCTCGAACAGGACACAATTTGCACTTTTAAGTCTGTACTCAATTGTACATTTTCAATAATTAGATCCCTGGGTGGGGGCTAACTGATATTTGACATCAGTTGGAGGGATCACATCCCAAACAGCGTGGTATATGGTGATATCCCCCTATAACATCAATAATCAGGCAGCGCCGTTTATGTTTCGCTGGCCACTGCATGCGAACAACCAACCAGCCTCCCGTCTAATTTTCTGGATCCCTCCTGGTGGGAAAGCTAACAGAGGCAGAAGACACCTTCAGTATCCTGATACCGTCAAGAATGATATGGGTTTAGATCCTCCAGAGATCCGCCAACTCATGAATGACAGGAAAGTCTGGGCCCAGTACGTTGCGATTGCTTCCTCCGTTTCGTCCACGGACGACCAATGATGATGATGATGGGGGCTAACGCAAGATATAGCGTAGTAATTCCATGGGAAACCTTATGCAAAATTCGATCGTTAATATAATGTATCCCTTATGCTCGAATCATACTAGCCGGTCGCTGGTCGCATTAGGTCGCGTAGTACTCGCTAGCTCAAAAGTATCTCGGTGAGACTAAAAGTCGCATCGAGCTACTAAATCGCCGGTATTCGCAGGTATTCCGGGTCACGCTGACGACATCAAATCTGGATAATTGCTGCTGATTGGTTATGCTAATTTCGAGGCAAAATAACCTCCCCCATTGGTTGAAAAAGTATGATGTTCATTACGTCATGAGCGACCGATCTTTCGAGTTGAACAGAAGTTAATTGGCCGCGACTGGCTGTTTCCAGTCATGCGATCTCTTGATCGATGTATCGGGTTTTTTATATGACGTAAAACTCGTCATAGGAGCGATTTAATCGCAAAGCAACTTTGTATGTTTTCAGCAGTACACTACTCGACAAAGGACACGAATTTGACTTTTACGTGTTTTGGCTCTCCGACATTCTTCTTTTTTGACATTGATGTACACCTAGCACAAAAAATACGTACATTTAGAAAATGATTATAATTAATGTCTCAGATTTTGGGACCGATTAGTAATTTTGAAATAGCTAACATAAAAGCACTTGGCCTAGGAACCTGTTGCGTTAGGTGTATACAGCGTGTTCTAAAAAGCTTGGGTCCAAAAACGGAGAGCTTATAACATAATTGTATAAAAAAGCTACTTCATATATTAGGGATATGAAAGTACATATATCTGAACTTTATTGGGGAAACTGTGAGACCAATGTAACATCAACTGTTTAAAATACAAAGCTTTTAATAGATGGTAGTCAGAGCCCGGTTCCCCTCGATTTTTGCAATAAACCACCCCTGCGTTGAATCTGTGCGTTGCACATGCGTATAAAAATGGTCTTAAAATATCATGAAACGAGAAGTCAAGCAGAAGTCACCAGAGAGTTCGCCATTCATTTCCCAAACACTCACGTACCATCTAGGAATACACCTATATAAAAAGGAGTATTGGAAATGCTTGGTAGATGGTACACTGGTACAAGCACCAATATGAATAAAGAACATTCTGGAAGACTAAGATATGGACACAGTAACACATTGATAACGTGCGGCGTGCACTTCAGAGAGATCCCGGAATAACTGTCCGTAGAAATCCCTTACCACATATTCCAAGGACATCATTTTTGTTCCTCAGCCTCTTTTAAACAATTCTGGTCAAATGCCCAGCCCAATGATTCAAGACGATTGATGCCCGTGGATAGATCAATGTTAGTATTGTTTTGACGCTCATAATCATTCTTTCTGTAAAAGTGGCACAACGTCGATTTTAGGTAGCTTTGATAAACTGGGTATATCTCTGGATTGACAAATCCAAATCAGATAATATAAACGGCATCTGAAAGCTGAATGTTTTCCTTTCCGTGTGTATAAATATATTACACCAAACTGTAGGACTTCATGGTCAACAAGTTGCGCAAACATGTACACAATTTTGTTAGGGACAGCCTGCACAGGTAATAAATGGACTTTTATCTATAAATATATATATCCTACCTAACAATATTTAAACATAAAGTTGTTGAGAAATGTATCTTCTTTAATATGAGATATTGCACGCTAAGATCGGTTGAATATTGAAGAAGTGACAATCCAAAATGTAAGGTAAAGTCACAATTTCATTTTCACATTTTACATTTCAACACGGGGGGAGAGTATGACAGGTAGCGTGTGTGTGGTGTATTGATCCATCGGAACAATACGGCCGACTGTCCAACCTGCGCATGCATCCCCCAATTGCACTACCGGTAATCGATAAGGTACCCGTAACGTATATGGGTCCGCGTGTAGAAAATAAAAATGTGAAAATGAAAATCGGACTTCACCTTACATTTGGGAGTGTCATTTTCTCAATAATCATCCGATTCTAACGTGCAATATCTCATATTAAAGAAGATGAATTTTTCAACAATTTTATAAGTTAAATATTTTTAGGTAGGATATATATTTTTAGAGTTAGAAGCCCATTTATTACCTGAATAGTTACTTTTTTCGATGACTGTAGAGCGGTGATTAGTATGGGCATTGGTAGTCTCTTGTGACAACAGCATGGCCCTTTAATGGCTGTTGAGACACAAACCTAACGTTAAAACGAGATGGCACGGTGAAAGTGTAAATACTTCTGACAATTTCAACATATTAAATTATCATACATTCATTGTGTCCGATTGATTTACTATAATACGTGTGATAATTGTACATAACTTCTCCACCCAGTGTTTTTATAGAACTAAACTCAACCCACACGCACAATGGATAATGTGTGCATATTGTTCAGATCAATACTATAGATGCAATCGTTCAGGGAACAAGAGTGAATATGGATGACTTGTTGTTGAGTTATTTCATGACAGGGCTAAGTACTACACGTTCTTTGTCTTGGTCCGAAACACACATAGAGCGTGTTTCTGCTGGGGCTGGGGCACTGCAAAAAGTAAACGCTAATAAACGCTAAGTTTCAATCGGTCAGATTTGAATCCCCCCTGTTTCTACTCGCGAAAAGTAACCGGTAAGTTTATCGATCCTAGTCGATGGGCCACGACATTTGACCTTTTGTAATACCAAACAATGCCACCGCACCTGAAAAAGATTGCTTCACAATAACGTGTATAACCCATCGTGACACGGTTCACGGCGCAAACCGCTAAGAATCGCCTTTCTGTTTCTATTGGGTTTATTGCCGATTATTGCCGGTTCCAAAACTGGTTTGTGAAGGTTTTGGGGATTACCAACAATACCGATTATTGCCGGGTTCTGCCTGTTTCTACTGGGCAAACTTAGCGTTTATTAGCGGTTTCTTCCCCCGCAGAAACACGCTCATAGAGCGTTTTTCTACTGGGGCACTGCAAAGTAAACGCTAAGATTAATCGGTCAGTTTTTAATCCCCCCTGTTTCAACTCACGAAAAGTTACCGCTAAGTTTATCGATCCTCTCTAGTCGATGGGCCACGACATTTGACCTTTTGTAATATCAAACAATGCCACCGCACCTGAAAAATATTGCTTCACAATGTGTATAACCCAGCGTGTCACGGTTCACGGCACAAACCGCTAAGATTAATTGCCTATCTGTTGCCGTTTCTTACCGGTTCCAAACCTGGTTTGTGAAGGTTTTTGGGATTACCAAAACACGCTCATAGAGCGTGTTTCTACTGGGGCACTGCAAAAAGTAAACGCTAATAAACGCTAAGATTAAATCGGTAAGTTTGTAATCCCCCTGTTTCTACTCGCGAAAAGTTACCGCTAAGTTTATCGATCCTAATCGATGGGCCACGACATTTGACCTTTTGTAATATCAAACAATGCCACCGCACCTGAAAAAGATTGCTTCACAATGTGTATAAACCAGCGTGACACGGTTCACGGCACAAACCGCTAAGCTTAATTGCCTTTCTGTTTCTATTGGGTTTATTGCCGATTCTTACCGGTTCCAAACCTGGTTTGTGAAGGTTTTTGGGATTACCAAAAATACCGATTCTTAGCAGGTTCTGCCTGTTTGCACTGGGCAAACTTACCGTTTATTAGCGGTTTCTTCCCAGTCATGCCAGTAGAAACACGCTCATAAACAGAAAAGCGATTAATCTTAGCGGTTTGTGCCGTGAACCGTGTCACGCTGGGTTATACACATTGTGAAGCAATCTTTTTCAGGTGGGGTGGTATTGTTTGGTATTACAAAAGGTCAAAATGTCGTGGCCCATCGACTAAGATCGATAAACTTAGCGGTAACTTCTCGCGAGTAGAAACAGGGGGGATTAAAAACTTACCGATTTATCTTAGCGTTTACTATGCAGTGCCCCAGTAGAAACACGCTCATAGCTTCATACGACTTGGCGCACATTAGTATCCCTGTACTAGAAATTCATTGGTACAAATTACATGTTCTGAAGACACTTATTCTGATCTATTGCACTTTACAATTCGGTACGATGCCTTGTTCAGGAAGCTTTACTTTTTTGGGAAGTATTACCCATAATGCAATGCGATAATTTTGGCTAGTCCAATAATGGAACCCTCATTTCATTTAGCAAGAGAACTGTATCATATAAATTAGACATTATGTTAGACTTATTTCTAAATAGGTGAAACATGTTGTATAATGCAATGATATATTTCAGTGTCATTCTCAGCGTTCAGACTCGTTTTGAATTCATTATATTGATTTGAGGGTTTACGAAGTGGACTATAAAAGCTATATATGAATATCGATTCTTTATTTTAACTTACATACAACATACAAATACAAAAGACTTATTTAACGTGCCATTTCCAAAAGATCACAGCATGGTATAAACAGAAAACATAATACATACTTAATACAATTGATAAACAAAAAAAGATATCACAGACAAACATTATATTTTGGCAAACAGATGAGATTTTATTCCCTTTTTGAATATGGGAAGTGATTGAGCATCACGCACAGTAGACGGCAGATTATTCCAAACTTTGGGAGCTGTGTGAGAAAATGCCTTGCCAGCGGCGGATTTGCATGACCAGCTACGGATGATTGGAACAGTCATTCTTGTGGAATCGGAAGCTGATCGTAGGATTTGTCGAGTATGATGGTATAACTCTAGGCTAGATGACAATGGTCCAATCCTAGTAAGACATATAAAAACACAAAGCATGGCTTTGTAGGTAATTCTGTCCTTCACAGGTAACCAACGGAGCTGATGAAGTAGCGGAGAGGCATGGTCCCTTTTCTTTGCGAGGAAGATGAGTTTTGCAGCCCAGTTTTGAAGCGTTTGGGAGGCGTGACATGCCACTGATGTTGGAACCAATGAGAAGAACATTGCCATAATCAAGCCGAGATATTACAAGCGAGCGGATAATGTCATAACAATTCAAGAGTCAAAGTCTAGAAATCGCCGGATGCGGGAGATATTACGAAGGTCAATGGTAACACTGCGAGAGATGGATCGAATTGGGATGCGCAAGGTCATTCGGAATCATAGATAACTCCAAGGTTGCGTACGGACTGTCTCAGATGGCTCAATTGTCTCTTCCCCATTTTGTATTTTAACAGATGGCATTATGGCGTTTATTGTGTGGAGACACAGCAACAACAAATTCGGTCTTGTCAAGTTGCAACATGTTGCACATCATCCAAGATTGAATGTCACTAATACAAGAGGCAAGTGCGGAGAGTGCAAGAGCAATAGCAGACTGTGATGTTGGATTGAAGCTGGTATACAATTGCACATCATCAGCATATAGATGGTAAGAGAGGTTGTGTTTCCGAATTATTCTGCCAATATGTATAGTATATATGCAGAAAGACACAGAACCAACAATTGATCCTTGAGGAAGTCCATAGTCCAACGTGCTCTAACTTGGTAATATGGAATAATGATTATACAATTATGCAAAAATATGTCGAAGGAAAAAAAGAGTTATCGCGTACTTTTTTAGATAAAAGAGTTTGAATATTTAATGACCTAATTAGCCCAACTTCTTAACAAATAAATTGGTATTTTTGGTATGATTACCATGATTACTACGAGTATATACTTTTGCAAGGTAATACATCCCAAAAAGAACGGCTTCCTGAACAAGAAATCGTTCCGAACTGCTTTAGTATGAAAGTCAGTCACATTTGTGAAGGTAAATACTTGACATTTACAAATTATAAGTTCTGAGTTCATTGTTTTTTCTGCTAACGTTTTGTAACATATATATAACATGAAATGTTAGCTTCCTTGCAAATTTAAAATAGGAATATTAGTTCTATTAGTTGATATGTAGGTCGTTAACAATGAGCTCCATTGATATATGACCACCGCTCTGACTCATGTCTTGATGTCTTGTAAGATAGTTAAAACTATGTTAATCCCATTGGAATGATGAAAAGGAATCAACTTACATTTGTAAATCCATGACTTTTTTTTAAACTAGATTAAATACGAAATATGGAGTTCAGGACGTCACGGGTTCAAATCCCGATCGAGAGACCACCACGAGGAACGATTAATCATTATCATCACTGCCACCTCGCGAACTAAGAAACTTTGATTTCATAGATTAAATACGCTTTAAAAAAAACAAAACACAATTTCATGGTTCAACGCACATAGAGCCGTTTCAATCCGTGAACAATTTTATGGTTCACCCTGTATTCAAATATACAACATTTTAAATTGAATTTTAAAGTAGCACACATGTATGGAACATTTTACGTGTTGATTAATGAGGGCTCACCGAGTTGTTATGATTTTAATACCAAGAGACCCACTGTGGACAAATACACACTTAACTGGAAAAGTGTCATATTTAACCCTTCTTTCAGTTGGTGCATAGTTGAACCTTGACAAGGAGTCTTTTTTAACTACTTATTTTTTAAGTGTGTATATCTTCAGGAGAGTTGGCTAGACATATCTGTCATCACTTCTCCTGCCCTATGTCTGGTGGTTACCATGGTTTATCTGGCTAAGATAAGAATTGCCCTACCATTGAATTCACCTGGTAAAAAATGTATGTGGATTGTTCATTTTTTGTAGGGTATTTAACGAAGTTCCTGTTTGACATCAACACAGGTGCATGGAGGTCTACAAGTGAACATGGCCAATATTTCCACTGTAAACAAAGTGTCTCTAGAGCTGAAACATGACATAAATTGCCCGCTCTGGTAAACCTATTGTTATCAATACTACGAGAGGATTACCCAGTGCATATATTTAAATTCGGGGCTAACTGCATGGGTAAGTTTCCATTATGTTGCAAATTACATCTACGCTCATGCCTTTAAACTACTCAATACAGCCGGTTGGTTGCACACGAGAATTATGTCATATATAACAACCAGCTTAATGGATGGAAGGCGAATATTTAAATTTGTTGACGGTTTTTAGGGCATCAATTTATAGCGCTGCTAAGCCGGCCTTGTAACCTAATGTCATATAAACCTTGACCGTACAAAATTTAACATCAGTACCATGAACATGAGGTCGTGTTTTTTAACCTGGGCTACATTTGTGTTACATGAGTCCATTTCATAAAATATAACTCCTTTCGCAGTTTCAGTAGAATATATCAACATCTTTACATCTAAAGTGTATGAAACCATATATATTTGGAAAGCTTATAATCTAAGGCTTGAAAATATGGTAACTCAAAATCAAATATACAGGGTGAGCTAAACATTATACAGGGTCTAACAATTAAAATTGTATACAAAATGATAATTTTCATATTTTTCCTCCATTGTATAAAAAATGCAGGACCTATTCAAAGGCTAGAAATGTTTTTGCTGTAATTGAGTAAATTACCCATCCAGTCATATACAAAATTAATTTTTCAGCTTATTAGGAAATATATATACAGGGTGGTCAAAATACGAAATTTTAGATAATGGAAAAGATAACTAAATTATGCAAATACAAATTAGAGCTCATTGCTTTTACATTAAAATCAAAGCCTTGATATCTCTTTCCAATTTTCCTGCAAGGAAAATTTTGAAACATTGACAAAAACGGCTTTGTGACTATGTGCAACATGGTTCATCCTACATCGTTAATCAGATTTGAAAATGAGTTAATTAGCTTAATTGACACTTTAAGTAAATAATGTAAAGCATTGTTGCATCATTTAGAACTAAACTGACATAATGCTAAGAATTAGAATGCTCTATTACAGGAAAACGGTCCATTTTCACCCATTATTAGACAATTATCTCCTCCTCCTCCTCCACTTCCTCCTCCTCCACTTCCTCAACCACCCTGACTAATTATGCTTTAACGAGCTGTATTAATTTAATCAAAGGTGATGGATTTTTTAAAGGGGATTAAATTGCCGTTAAAATAAGTCCAAACACAAGTCAATCGCGTAGAGGGTTACACAAATACATTCATTCATTCATTCATTCATAAAAGGTTTATTAAAAAAAGGCCATAGCAGTCATGAACTGAATTGCGGCCAGTATACAATAATACAACAATATCATTATCAACAATTTCACAAATATACACAAAATATAAGCAAATAGACAAAAATATACATTAAACACACCATACTATATGCACAAAGTAACCACGCCAAATTAAGAACCACAGAAATGCAATCTAAATTAAAAATATTGCACGTGAGATATTAAAAAGCTTTTAATTATGGGGTAAATGACATATTGGAGATAAAATGCACTGCTACTACTCAAGACCCTTGCTATTCCATAGATCAGTCATGTATACCATCGGGCTGTTTTTGTAACGAGTTGTATTGCACTTTTGGGTTGACAGTTTGTTAGCACCACGCAGATTTCTCTTATGTACACTAGCACGGGTAGGTGGAATCCAACCACTGAATTTTTCGGATTTCATTAGTGAGTTAAAAAAATTCAAGCAAAGTTGCTTCCTTCTAGTATAAAAATAATTTAAACCACATACATCAAGAGCCTCGTCATAAGTTGTGTACTGCTTACCCATGATGATCTTGCAAGCCCTTCTCTGGATTCGTTCCAAAGCGGCACATTCGTCGGATTTAAGACCAGGGTGCCATACAGGGGCGGCATATTCTGCCAAAGGTCTGACAAAGCCAGAGAAGATGGTGACAAGATCATCACGGGGTAAGTTAAAGTGTTTGAGTAATTTTAGCATATACAGTCTCCCATTAGCCTTCTTCAACATTTCTGACACTTGGATGTCCCATTTGAGATTGGAACTAATTTGAACACCAAGAATCTTGGCAGAATCAACAACCTGGAGGGGTACATCAGCTATGGTAAGGGAACGTTCCTCTTGTGAGTTTTTCAAGAAAGATACATTCATAGTGGCACATTTTTTTGGATTCAAACGCATATGATTAAGATCAGCCCATTCCTGAAAATTGTCCAAATGTTCTTGCAGCACCGACGTTTGTAACCGGGATCTAGGCTCAATTAGAGTGAGGTCATCGACATATTTCAGAGTGACAAAGGGAGTGTTAATGGCTGCGTCATTAACAATAGCGACAAAACCGAGAGGACCGACGCGAGTACCCTGCGGTACACCACCATTTAATTTCTTCCAGTCACTGGTGTGTCCACGATATCGCACGCACTGCTCTCTGCCGTCTAGAAAGCTGGAGATCCAAGTTACAACAGACGGGCGCACTCCTAGGGAAATAAACTTAGTCATGAGAATGTTATGATCTACTAGGTCAAATGCCTTACTGAAATCAGTAATTACAAGGGTACTGAGATGACCAGGTTTGTTGGCATTCATATGTAGCGTGTCCATGAGTTTGATGAGATAGTGCGTGGTTGAAACACCCTTTTGGTTTCCATACTGATTTGGGTCAACGACGCTCTCCATGTCTTCCTGGAGCCATTTTGCCATGAAGCCTTCTGCTACTTTTGCGAAGTGATCAGTGAGCGATACCGGTCTTAATTTGTCCCATGAGGCAGGCTTACTCTTAGGAATTGGTACAACGACAGCTTTCTTCCATTGCGGTGGGCAAACTCCTTCATCATAAGATCTATTGAGGATGTTTGCTAAGGGTCCACTAAGTTCACATGCAAACTCTCTAATTATCCTGGATGAAATGCCGTCGGGGCCACCAGCTTTACCTGCTTTGATTTTTTGAAGCATATTGTAAACTTCAAAGTCCTGGACAATTGGACAAGGATTGGGATCGGGTCTATAGGTCGGGAGCACTGTCGTATCAAGTGGCTTCAGATCTTTGGAGACGGAGGCGAAGTGATCATTGATACTGTCAGCAACAGCTTTATAGTCATTAGGATCAACATGAGGTGGCGGCTGAATAGTAGACTCGGTTTTATTGAGGTTCGTCATTATTTTGATTTGTTGATACCATTTAGCAGGATTAGCATGTTTGTGCCGCTGAACACGAGTTTTATAGTACTCTCTTTTAGCCTTGTTTATGGCACGCTTGATTTTATTTCGAAGACGCTTCCATTTCACCGAGCGATGTTCCTTGTGGAATACCTGCTGTCGCTCACAGATGAGACTTTTGATATAACTGCGCATCCATGGTTTGTCTTTGCTGTGGAGTTGTATAGTCATAGTTGGAAGGTGCGTGTCAATGGCGTTATTAAGAGACTTGTAGAAAGCATTGCACTTGCTCACGGTATCCAGCTTATCGTATACCTCAGACCAGTCATGCTTAACGATCCACTGGCCAAATTCTCTAATCGACGACTGCTTCATGGGTCTAATAACACGTGAACTGGAAGCATTGGATGTCTTGAGTTTTGACTTTGGTGTCCAAACTACTGTAGAATGGTCGCTGGCTCCAATCGGAGAAAATACATCTGGAACATGATAGTAGTTCTGCATGTTGGTAATGATCTTGTCCAGAATTGCATTTTTCCGAGTTGGCTTGTCAACGACTTGGATCAGGCCATTGCCATAGCAAAGTTGACTGGTATCGAGGTGGTTGATGTCACCAAACAGAGTGATCCCTGCATCTGGATAGTTCGTGCGGATGGAGTCAAAACCCTCTAGAAGGTGGTCAATAAGTTCATTCTCATGAGGACTTTCAGGTGGATTGTATATAATGGCATAGAAAATTACTGAAATATCACGAGGTAAACGTTGGGGTCTAATTTTCACCCATACAACTTCCAAATTGCTAGGCACAGTGATGTCAGCCCTCTGAACTCTGAGATCTTCACGGGCGTACAGAGCTACACCTCCACCACGTTTGTCAGTTCGACTCTTGGTAATTAGCACATAATTGTTGATTTCAAAATGCTCTATTGGTTTGTTGTGATTAAACCACGATTCAGACACACCAGCAATGTCAATCTTGAGATTTTGGATTACAGTGCCGAATTCGTCAAATTTATTGTTCAAAGAACGTGGATTGCAAAGATAAACTTTTGGTAGAGCCCAAGTTTTAGTAGCAGTCACGATGGGTATTTTCTTTAAGTTAGCACGGCATATTCCATTGTTTTTGATAGCAGTAGGAACGCGTTTAGTTATAATTGACTGTATTTGTCTCTGTTTATTTCTGCCTGCTCTACAGCCACGGTGAGTGGGTTTAGCTATATGCAAGTCTTTAAGTTCGTTCCATACATGACAATCAACTCTTTTATTCACGCATTGATTACCGATATTCAAAAGTGCCTCTCTCGTGTAGCTGAAACACATCTTGCGTATAATACTTGATCACTGATGCATGAGTATTCGAGGTCACCAAATATAACGTAGATTGCAGTACAGTACGAAGAAATTGAGTACAGACCAATATGTACAACTTTAAAATCGTTCAAAAATCCGTTATTCAGTCATTTAATTGCACACAAATAGTTCAGAAGTTGTCACGGGTACTCACACTTTCACGATGTAGACACAAATTATCAAACAAGACGAAATATACACGAATATTGAGACACAAATACGGAGATGATCACAACAGTGGGCTAGCCGTGCAGGGCGCCATCTATGAAGCCTAAGTACAAAAAAAGCCTAAGTACAAAAAAATGATTAGAATGTAACAAAACCACCTTTTATGGGTGCCGAGGTAAAAAAACGTGACCCTGAGGCTTCATAAAAAAATGCTTGGAATGTCATCTACACGTATCATTAGCCTTTTAGTATTCTACTTGTCTAGTACGCTCAGAAGCCCTATGTGGTTATCAATTACCATGGCAACCGTAACCATGGTAACCTGACCTCACACATAACTCAATAGGGTATTAACACTTTCCATGTGGCAGGCGTCTGCAGATGACATTACAAAATTTCACAAAATGTTTCAAAATGTCAAAATTGTTTAATTTTATTACCATATTTGGAATCACCATGTGAAATGCATTTCAAATAAGTACAAATAAAAATACATCATGAGTAGCGTTTACCATCATTTCATTGGTATTGCGGGGAGTTTTAAGACCAATAATATAGTGGGGGACTGGTATGGCTTCTCCGAAAAGTAGCAAATACAGGGTGGCGCCCCTCTCCCCCAAAAATGGAATCCTAAAAGCGCCCTCTTAAACAAATCATTTCTTTAGATGTGCAGGCGAAAATATAGTCTACTTTGTAGCGCTTGTGTAATTTCACTGTCACATTGCCAAAAACAGCTCCCATCCGAGAACCGACTAATACAAAGTCTACTGACATTGGATTACCAAAGAACTGCGCTTTAAGCACACTATGGATTACGAGGGACGTTGCTTTTTATGCATAATTTGCGTCACGAAAGTATTACACCCCTTCATAACTCGCTAAATATTGAATTTGCCGCCTGAACATTTAGAAACACGTGAAGGTGATCTTTGGCTGTGTAAGAGTTTATAATTTATCGTAAAATTGTTCAAATTATCTGTCTCTGTTCGGACGTATAAAGGCTTTGTATTACACGATATTGCAAGATAGGAAATAGCATGGAAATAGTCACATATGCGGAAATGTAGCTATATCAAATGCTAGTAGACCTTTTCCCCGGGGTGATATTAGAGGATGGGGAGCGGTACATGGGAAATGTGCCCTCTAACGGTACAAAAGGAAAAAAAGGTCGTACCTTAGTTGACTAGCAAAAATACTGCATTTTGTGAGCTTTAATATACAGAAAAATCATCAATCGGAAGACTAGTTGAGTTATGGCCAATTGAGAGCTGTCGCTATTCGAGTTTGTCCACAGCGACTCTATAGAAGCTATTGGGGACTTCTGATTAATCCATACTTTTACAATGTACTTATTGAAGTGATCAATTATAAATACGTAAATTAGTCAATTTTTGCAAATTGGTGAAAAATGCGAAATAAGGGCGTTTTAAGGGGTCACCCTATTCGTTGTGTAACAATATTTTTGCTGAACAGAAATAAATGTGATGAGTCGGAATGAAAGTCAGAGACAAAGATATTGCGAACAAATGCAAAATATTTATTTGTTAAAATATTCAAAAAAATAAGTACATAATTATGTATTGCTTGTTGAAGTTAGATGTACACCATTTGATATCCAGGGGTCGGGCACATGGTAGTTCTTCAAGAAAGAACTTCTACCTTTAGATTAAAACAAACATCATTGATTTCAGGCCGATGGAAACATTGAATAATTGAAGAAGAAATAGTCTCTTTCTGGTATTAAAACAAAATATTGCCAAACACCTTGGATATTAAATGGTGCGACCTAATGGTAGATGTATGTTGCCAAATCCTGTGATTGGTGAATTGTTCTCTTTTGTATATATGTGTGAAGGTTCAATAAATAATATTTACAGAGATGAATAAGTTAGGTACATATACATTGTCAATGGCAAAATACAACATCTATTTTAGGAAAATATGCATCATTTAATGAAAATCATAATATTTACAGGTCACCAAACTCCCATGGCCCATGGATCTTAAATGGTGCGCCACCTTGGTAATGCCACCAAAACCAGGAATTGGCGAATTGGCGTTCTCTTCTGGATGGTTCAGTAAGTAACATTTACCGAGATGATTGGTTTAGGGGAATATTGAGAAAAATATAGGCTTTCCTCTGATATCAAAATAGGAGCAAATATGTTTAACCATGTGCTGTTTTAGAAAAGAAGACATGACCTTGAGCTTGTAAAATTGTGGATATGCAACTCAAACTTTGACTATTTTGATGATGCTCTATCATGTAGAATGGAAATCATCAATTTGTATTTCAGGCTACACCAACCTTTAAAAATATGGTAGGTATACAAATATTTACAGGCACTTATGTAAGTATTGCTTGCGTAAATTAAGGGCACACCATTTGATATCCAGGGGAGGGGACATGGGAGTTTTGTGTAGTAAGTAAGTAACTCCTCTGGCTTGAGGTTTAAGGAGACATAAAATAATTGAAATTGTCGCTTCCTAGTTTTGAAGGACATTATTGCCAAAGCCTTAAAGCGCCTATCTGAGTAACATGATGTACATTTACCACCATTCGGATCGCCTAAAAGCGCATATCTGAGTAACTTTACCACCACCTGAAGCGCCTATCTGAGTAACATAATGTACATTTACCATAAGTTAATTGGTCAAACGTTTGCCTGTACAAAATAAACCTTTTTTTTATTATTAGTTACACTGTGTAATGTAGATTTACCACTCCCCGGATCGCCTTAAATAGCCTATTTGAGTAGCATAATATACATTTACCACCATCCGGATTACATTAAAGCGCCTTTCTAAGTAACATAACGTAGATTTACCACCCCCGGATCGCCTTAAAGCGCCTATCTGAGGAACACAACGAACATTTACCACCACCTGGATCGCCTTAAAGCGCATATCTGAGTAATATAACGTACATTTACCACCGCCCGGTTCGTCTTAAAGCGCCTATCTGAGCAATAAACGTACATTTATCACTCCTTGGATCGCCTTAAAGCGCCTATTTGAGTAACATTACGTACATTTACTACATTTGCTTTTAAGCGCCTAATTGAGTAACATAATGTACATTTCCCACAATTCGGACCTTAATTTGTAATTTAGAAGAGGTCTCCCGTTTTAAAATAGAAACAACCCAGGTTTTGGAATATTGCCTCAAAGGGTGCCAATCATGCCATTTGATTGCAAGTTGATTGGTCAAACGTTTGCCTGTACAAATTAAGCTTTTAATTATTTAGCTACACTGTGTAATACCGTATATAGATTTATCATTCCCAAGATCGCCTTAAAGCGCCTATTTGAGTAGCATAATATACATTTACCACCATTCGGATTACCTTAAAGCGCCTATCTAAGTAACATAACGTAGATTTACTACCACAGGATCGCACTAAAGCGCCTATCCGAGTAACATAACGTACACTTTAATTTCTCATTTTAAAGTGGATAGTTTTTGACGTTATAAGAATCTGGTATTTTGAATTTTGGTATCAACCTAAAGATGATATTGATAATCATGACTACCAGCTCAATAAATCATATATAGGGGTTAAACGGCATTCTTTTCCGCTAGAGCCTTCTCTAAACGTCCACATTGGTTCTTTCTGGTCACACGCAATTTTTGATTTAGATGATGGTGTCTACCGGATCGGAATTGACGTGGACACAAATGTCTCGGTTTTATATCAAAAATCATCATTGCATCAATTTTTTAGAACTCGAGGAATGGTGAGGTGTCTGGTAAAATGCACACTATATTAATGTGGCAATAACATGTAATAAACAGTCTATTTTAAACTGTAACTGAGGTCTTCCGTTTTGAAACAGAAATAGAGACAACCCTGGTTTTGGAATATTGCCTCAATTAAGGGTGCCGATCTTGATTTACTATTGTGAACTCTAAAAAGCCTATTTGAGTAATATAACGTACATTTACCACCACCCAGTTCGCTTTAAAGCGCCTATTTGAGTAACATAACGTACATTTACCACCACCCAGTTCGCTTTAAAGCGCCTATTTGAGTAACATAACGTACATTTACCACCATCCGGTTCGCTCTAAAGCGCCTATTTGAGTAACATAATGTACAATTTAACACCACCCGGATCACCTTAAAGCGCCTATTTGAGTAACATAACGTACAATTTACCACCACCCGGATCGCCTTAAAGCGCCTATTTGAGTAATGAACATTAACCACCATCCGGACTACCTTCAAGCGCCTATTTGAGTAACATAATGAACATTAACCACCATCCGGACTACCTTCAAGCGCCTATTTGAGTAACATAATGAACATTTACCACCATCCGGATTACCTTCAAGCGCCTATTTGAGTAATATAATGAACATTTACCACCATCCGGATTACCTTCAATAATCTATATCTATAATCCAATGGAAACACCCAAAGAAGATTTTAAGGTCTTCCCACAATGCATGGCGGGAGCACCAGCAAACTAAGGCTTTTTCACATGATGCATTTGAGGAGCTTTTAAGTTTTAGAAATAAGAAAAAGGAACACTGATAACTAATTTATTCATTGATATAAACTAGAACCTAGGAGCTTTAACGATGAACGCGCTATGAAGCCATGATTGTGTGCATATAGGACCCGAGACAAATAGGAGACCAGAATTAGGACATTTTGCAATAAAGCAATGCATTGTGATGATGTCTTTAAAATCTTCTTTGGGAAACAGCTGCATTGGTCTCATTTCAGTTATGGCTTGTACACATATAGTGATGCATATCGTTAAAGTCTTATGTAAATGTCGCTTATATGTATAGGACATTCGTACTGGTTTTTTCAATGTGGTCAACATTCACATTTCACATTTTATTTTCCGGCGTTGATCTCGGCTTGCACGTTACTCTGTAATGTAAGAATATAAAACGTATGATTAAATTAATTCTTCTAATCACACATTACAAATGACACTCATTTTAAAAGAATTCCCTGACAATATAGGAATTGAACCTAGGACCTTCCGGAATTCACAGACCGGTGTAAAAGGAGCCATAGTCCCCCTGGAGCCCGGCCGCGATTATTTTTTTCGTACATCATTTTAACCAAAATCAGTTCATTTGTTAAAAAATGTAAAAAAATCATTTTATTCAGTGAATTTCGCTTTATTTCGTATTAAAACGGAATAAATAAATTTGGTTAAAATGATGTACGAAAATAATTATCGCAGCCCGGCCTCCATAAACATACACGGAATGACTGGTGAAAATAGTTTAATAGAATAGAATAGTGTTGCGTGTAGAGATGAGTGCCCTATACCAACCTATACTTCTTCTTCTTCTCGTAAAGTTCAAACTTCAGTAACTGACGATAGTCGAACTGTGTGTGGATGCGCGCGTGTTATTCAAACAAGGACGCAGCCATCGTGTTATGTACATATTTACAGGTGCATAAAAAACCCGGATAGTGCTGGCAGAGTTATCTGGACGCTCCCCTCAATGCTGATTTGAAGGCATTAAGGGATGGGTACTGAGCAGGATCCTTGTCAAGGGCATTCCAGTCACGTAACTTGACTGTACATGGCGGACTATAGCTCCAGGGGACTGTGTCTCCTTCTACACTGGCGCTCTACTAATGAAATTATGTATGTTGTACTTACTATAAGATTCTCGAGCGTATCCAAACGAGATGGAATCTCATTCCGTCTGCAATGATAATCACAAGACCATTATATTTTTAAATACACTGTACTTATATTAGTCAGAAAATCTGAAATATATTCAACATTCGCACAATTAAAAAAAAATTCAGAACAAACTTGTTTAATAATAACTTTTTGGAGAGCTTCAGATTTTGTATTTTTTGAAAAAAAGTCACTCTAGTTGGAGCGCAAATTTGGTAACTGCTAAAGTAAGTTTAAATTGACATCAACACTTGAAATCTAGCATAGAGTTACACTGGCATAAATACTGTTTTCATACAAACATAGTGTTCTCCAAATGGGTTAAATATACTGAAATATGTGTTCTCTAAACGCTTGAAATGAATAGTGAGAAGTTTAAAGAAAGGATTTGTTGCTGTCATACAGAAAAAGGGATCGTTTTTATAGGAGCATTCAAGAGTTCACAAAACAATACTGAATTGTGTCTGGTTACTGTGTTTCATTGTATAGGGGCATTCAAGAGTTCACAAAACAATACTGAATTGTGTCTGGTTTCTGTGTTTCATTGTATAGGGGCATTCAAGAGTTCACAAAACAATACTGAATTGTGTCTGGTTTCTGTATTTCATTGTATAGGGGCATTCAAGAGTTCACAAAACAATACTGAATTGTGTCTGGTTTCTGTGTTTCATTGTATAGGGAATTCAAGAGTTCACAAAACAATACTGAATTGTGTCTGGTTTCGGTGTTTCATTGTATAGGGGCATTTAAGAGTTCACAAAACAATACTGAATTGTGTCTGGTTTCTGTGTTTCATTGTATAGGGGCATTCAAGAGTTCACAAAACAATACTGAATTGTGTCTGGTTTCTGTGTTTCATTGTATAGGGGCATTCAAGAGTTCACAAAACAATACTGAATTGTGTCTGGTTTCTGTGTTTCATTGTATAGGGGCATTCAAGAGTTCACAAAACAATACTGAATTGTGTCTGGTTTCTGTGTTTCATTGTATAGGGAATTCAAGAGTTCACAAAACAATACTGAATTGTGTCTGGTTTCGGTGTTTCATTGTATAGGGGCATTTAAGAGTTCACAAAACAATACTGAATTGTGTCTGGTTTCTGTGTTTCATTGTATAGGGGCATTCAAGAGTTCACAAAACAATACTGAATTGTGTCTGGTTTCTGTGTTTCATTGTATAGGGGCATTCAAGAGTTCACAAAACAATACTGAATTGTGTCTGGTTTCTGTGTTTCATTGTATAGGGGCATTCAAGAGTTCACAAAACAATACTGAATTGTGTCTGGTTTCTGTGTTTCATTGTATAGGGCATTCAAGAGTTCACAAAACAATACTGAATTGTGTCTGGTTTCTGTGTTTCATTGTATAGGGGCATTCAAGAGTTCACAAAACAATACTGAATTGAACCTGGTTTCTGTGTTTCATTGTATAGGGACATTCAAGAGTTCACAAAACAATACTGAATTGTGTCTGGTTTCTGTGTTTCATTGTATAGGGGCATTCAAGAGTTCACAAAACAATACTGAATTGTGTCTGGTTTCTGTGTTTGATTGTATCATGTATTCTATCTTCTCATAGAATGGTATAGAATAGCATGGTGTAGAATAGAATAGAATAGAATGGAACAGATTGTAATAGAGTAGAATATAATAGAATATAATAGAATATAATGGAATAGAATAGAATAGAACAGATTGTAATAGAATAGAATAGAATAGAACCGATTGTAATAGAATAAAATATAATGGAATAGAATAGAATAGAATAAAACCGATTGTAACAGAATAGATTAGATTAGAATAGAATAGAATGGGAATGGAATGGAATGAAATGGAATAGACTAGACTAGAATAGAATTGAATAGACTAGAAAAGAATAGAATAGAATAGAAAAGAATAGAAAATAATAGAACAGATTAGATTGGAATAGAATGGAATAGAATAGAATAGAATAGAATAGAATAGAATAGAATAGAATAGAATAGAATAGAATAGAATAGAATTGAATAGATTTGAATTGAATTGAATTGAATTGAATTGAATTGAATTGGATTTCATTGGATTGGATTGGATTGGATTAAATTAGATTGGATTGGATTGGATTAGATTAGATTATATTAGATAAGAATTGAAAAGATTCATAGATATTCACAAGAATTTCAGCATCCAACTATGATTATAGATCCATACCTGAATTCTTCACGCTGACGTCTTCGCTTCATCAGTATATAATCATAAGCAATTCGTTTTCGGATAGCCTTTGTGGTCTCGTTCTTCTCAGGGGGAAGTACTGCGGTATAAAAGTATAATTTTCCTACTAAATAAACATACTCAATGGCAAGGATTTTTATTCAATTTAATAGTTGTCTTTAATCAGACGCTAATTTGGTATCTTATGATATCGTGTTTCTATTTCTGTTAGACAATAAACACGGGTCTATAGTTCGATCAGTTCCAAATTGGTGAAGCCTCATTTCACCAGCGAATGAATACAGAAGGACGCGTACGTGCGTGAAGACAATAAGCGCACCGTGTATCATATGCATGGCGTGCAGCAAAAACCGCGTGCGTGTGGCCATAATCACGCGCGTAAGTTTGGATTACTTTTGCGCGCGGAGAGATAAAAACCAATTATTTCTCGCCAATTTGGAACTGATCAAACTATAGTAAACTGAAACTATGAAAACCGTATTTATATCGTGTTCTGTATAATACGCAGGCAATAGAGAGTGCGAACACATTGATTTGAATTTTTAAAAGCTCCCTAAAATATCAGTTTATTTCCCACGTTGGTCCTCTACCGGATGGTTCAACAAAAAGTTGACCCAAGTTCAAAATAATTTTTCAACCACATTAATAGTTTCAGAGAATTTGTGTTTACTTGGTCTTGATCAGCAGTAAGTTTTGAAATTATCCTGAATAAATGGCGCGTTTAGCTCGTTTGGTTCTTCAGATATGATTCATTACAGAAAGCATGCACAAAACCGACTTGTCCACGGGAGCGTCATTCATCTAGATTCAGAATTGAAAAGCCCGCCCAGACAAAGTATCCCAATCTCTATGCTTATGTGCCATTCACATTCAACATTGTTCAACAAAGAAGCGTAGGTACGTATGTAGGTAATGTCATGCACCAGGCAGATGTTTCAGATGTCTCCTTTTTTTTCTTTTCACCTTTTTTCACAATTTGTGACCAATCGTGTGTAAGTCCACCTTGTGCATTCTATCTCTACTAAAGGATGCTCCCGTGGACAAGGCACTTTTGTGCATGCTTTCTGTAATGAACCATATCTGAAGAACCAACCAAGCTAAATTTACCATTTATTCAGGATAATTTCAAAACTTACTGCTGATCAAGACTAAGTAAACACAAATTCTCTGAAACTATAAAATGTAGTTGAAAAGTTACCTTGAACTTGGGTCAACTTTTTTTTGAACCCGGTAACGAGGTTATTCGTGTTTGTTTTGGATAAACCTGCCATCTTGTCACGAATAATAACTGTGTGTAATATTTTCTGGAAGAAGACACACCTGTTTTATGATAGATAGGCCAATTTGGTGACACTGTTCATGCAATGAATTGGACGACATGAACCGATTCAATGAATTTTGAATAGGCCGGGTGCGATTCCCTTTCTAGTCCGTTGCGCATGGCTACATGGATAGCTTCTTTAACTGACTCTTTTGAATGCGCTCCAGTTTGCAACGGTGCTGGGAATGAAAAACGGGACTGGTAACACTGAAAATACACCTCCAATTTGTATACGCTGGTTCCCTGCGCTTATGGTCTTCCACACACACGGCCCGACACTAACCATAGCGGAGATTTTTCCGGATCGGAGCAAAGGGCTCAGGGAACCAGTGTACAATTTGTAATGCCGTGTCGCTGACGCAAAAAGACGCCGTTGAAGCTAGTCGAAATATTATAAATACATATTAATTATTTCTGTGAGGAGAACATTGTACACAAATTAATTTTTGAACTAAGAAAAAAATGTGAAAAACCGTTTAATAAATTGTACAAAATAGAATACAAAAAAAGAAGAAAATAATGATTTGTTATATCAACTTTTTAAAATGTAAAATTTATCGGTGAGTGTTTCAGCCAAAAACCATTTTTACATAAAAATAAAACCACTTTTAAATTAAGAAAACTTCATTGAAATCGAAAGAGCTAAAATGAAACAAGTTTTCAGAATAAGCATATAAACTGATCACATTTTAACGATTTTCAATAATTTTCGGGGAAAAATTGACGTCATTGTTTTGGTCTAAGATCAAATTTTTAGCATGATACTTACTCATATGGGAAGCTATGCGGTTTAAAAGTAGAACTTTTCTACTGAATAAATATAATTGCTCTTCTATTTATAGTTTTCTAGAATCATTTACTATTTTGTGACTCTATGATATCGTTTTCCGATCACTTTCTATTTATTGAATTGGAGAAAAAAGGTATTATTTTCAACGTTTTTAGACCGTGCATGTCTTATTGAATAAACGTGGACCATAATATTATTGTGAGTGAAACAACGACGCCTCAAGCGTGATATTAGCATGATACTTACTCATGTGATGGGTTGACCTGTTATCATTATGCATGAGCCATCGCACGCATCTGTATATGTGCTCAAAAATGATAAATGGCGGTGGTAATCCGGGTCTGTTGTGGTATTCCTTGGTCAACGTGTAACGCTGGTACTTCCAATGGATTTCATTTTTGTCCGTCACTTTATTGAACGTGTAACTGTAATGTAAAATAACACACATTGTTCACTGTTACATTCAGATCAAGAATGATCTTGATTTTGTAAGATGTGGTGTCTCAAATGACTCTAATAATTTACTAAATCATATATAGATTCGGACAAACTGGCGTGAATTAAATTAACAAAGACCTTAAAAATACACGATCGAACCCGGCCTTCTTCGCTATCGCCGCAAAGGATTACCCACTGGATCACAGACACTGTGTTTACGTCGGCACCAGATAAACGAGCGCTGGTGTGTATAAAGTCTTTGTTGTGAGTCTCAAGCGGCCGAAATACATGTAGTAACTATTAACTATATGAGGCTTATAAGCAAAGGATACAAGCAAAGGATACAAGCAAAGGATACAAGTAAGTGAAATGAATAAATGATATGCAGACTCGCACGAGCTGGCGTGAAAAGACTTTAAAAATAGACGGTCTCGAACGCGGTTCATCTTCGCTATCGCGACAGAGGATTACCAACAGGACCGAAGAGACTGTTCACGTGGGCACCAGATGAACGATCTCTAATTATGTACACATTCTTTGTTGTATCAAGCGGCCGAAATACATGTAGTAGGCCTACGTATTAGCTATGACAATGAATGAAAATGTTATGAAGAAAACAAATCGCGAACGAACATAGGCCGGAGCGTTGACACCCTACGATGAACGAAAGGAGCGCTCGGTTATTCGCAAATCTAAAAGATCAGTGCGTCCTACAAAGGAGACTTCAATTACACCTATAGTATGCAAATGAAGTCAATGTTTTGTTTCCACTCTTTAAAACGACAGGATGACAAATCCAAATCAGATAAAATAAACGGCATCTGAAAGCTGAGTGTTTTCCCTTTTCGTGTGTATAAACATATTACACCACACTTTAGGACCTCATGGTCAACAAGTTGCGCAAACATGTGCACAATTTTTTAGGGACACCCTGTATATCCCATACTAATTTAACTGGCTCATGGTTTTGAGTCCTGAACCCCGATAGAAATGATCGCCACGTAAAGCCTATGGCGTGAACTATCATTCTATAATCTATAAAGTGCATGATCCAGTTACCAGAGGTTTATATGTTCGTTTAATCCCCTGATGTAAAACACAACTACAACAAATAGACACACATACTATCTAAAAACACGCCACCCTGAACCCAACCACACACCAACACCACACACCACTACAAAATGCCAACAACAACAACATTACACCTACCTAAACATTGCAACTAGGAGGTTGAGCAGTAGCACATTGCTGAACATCATGTACAACGCCAGGCAAATGACGCCAAATATTGGGTACTCTGGGCAGGCATCAGCACCAAGACGAATGGCTGTCACGTTGCTAGTACACATACTGTCCTCTTCAGTGGCTTTCAAATAAACAGAAACACTATCATTACATTCTATGACAGGTTGATGACATATGACGTTCTATTTAACATCGCCTAATTCCTAAAACAACTCTAGTGGTTTAAAGGTAGATGTTCCGATTTTCAACTTGAAGTTTTCTATTCGACATGAAAGGTCATCCTCAAAAAAGTCGTATTCCAAAGTTTGAGTTGCATAACTCTAATGGTTCTTATTTTAGACTCACAAGATGCCGTGAAATGTGCCCATTGAGTTGTACACAAACTGTATTGGTGGTTAACCAATTTTCGCGGTAATTCGATGTTATTTCACCGATTTCTTCGTAATCATACTGATTTGGACCGTCAAATTTCAGTATGTTAATCAGAAAAATATGATCTTTCATAAGATATGAAAATCTCCATATGTTTGAGAAAAATCTGTGTTATGAAAATGTGATCGGGTCATCTACCTTTAAATGAAAGACGCATCAGTTTGCGTCAAATACTGTTCTATTGGCGGCACACATCGTGGGTATAAATCTATGGGTATAAGTCACTTTAACTCTGCGCGTATTAATTGCCCAGATCCGCCCATGTGACCGTGAACGTTGCTCTATGCAAATACGCTCCAAAACAATGATAATCAAATGTTTTTTCTCGGTTCTTCTTAACACTTTCCACGCGGCTATTATAGTAGTTTTACCATGTACAAAACAGATTTTTCAGAAACCTTTTCCAACTTTCGAAGCCTATCTCGAGGACTATTGAACCAATGTTAGGCATATTTGTACTTAGTTCAATGCATTTCTCATGGTGATTCCAAATATGGTGATGAAATTTAATAATTGTGACATTTTTGAAACATTTTGTGAAATTATGGAAGTGTCGTCTGCAGACGCCTACCGCGTAGAAAGGGTTAAAGGTGGTGGGAATATCGTACTTTTCGTAAATACGGTGTTTCAAGAATGGCATTTCTAGAAGGTTATGAATTCCGTGGGCTAAGGTATGAATTCCGTGGGCTAAGCTATTTTAAGTCAAACAACAAGAGCAAGGGCAATAAATGATCCAATTCTTGAAGAGTTGCATACTCAAAATGTACGTTTTATGTTCAATATATTCACATACCTCTCATATTGTCCAGAAATAGTTCGCCATATATCTGAAAAAATGGTCGGTACAGTATTCCTCCCAACACAATAACGGGGTCAGTGACATGCGGGTACAGGATCGATTGTACAGCAAAACCATAGCCAATCAAAACAATTACACAAATCGCCACGAACAACCAGAGATCTATGAACTAAAAGGAAAAACAATAGTAGGCTAAATAAATTACTTATCATTATAGTTGTAGGCATACATCAATTACACGGTGGAATAAAGTGGCTCGTTACCACTACATCGGCCTGGACATATATCATTTGCAAGATATTCAAATATGGAACTGTGATTTAGGCACCGAATATTCCATCCGCGACGGTACATGGTAACAATACGTTTGAGTCATTACGCATGCTTCAAAAAAGCGTCTGACAGCGCTTCTTCGATTGCGTCGTTATTCAGCGCAAGGTTGTTGCGTAGTGTACACATAACTCATGTTATTGATTGATACTGCGTTGTAAAGAGAAGGTTTGCAAATGTAGACTGAAGCATTGGTTCATTATTTGCGCATCTGAAGTGTATCTGTGCTATGATAGGAAAATTCACCAATTATTTCGTAAATGTTTGACAAAAAAGCCTGACCGACCGACCCTACCTGACAGGCCCGTTTGCCCGTAGAACAGGGTTATTTTGTCCCTCAAAAGTTAAATACATATATTTTTGATACAAACACTTTTGTCTTGTCTCATCAAAAGACACCAGATGCACAACATCGGATCAATTCTTAAGTTTTACCCTTGTATTGGTCAATGACCCTCAGAAATCCAAATGATCTTTCAATTTTAATCCCTGTACACCCTATTTGTATATATGGATCAAAGGAATCTTTTGACCAATTTTGACAATCATCAGTCATCGGACAAGAAGCATCTCAAGTGAAAAGAGCTGAATTTTACAATTTGAACCCTAGTTACCTAAGTCCGGTTAAAATCTGTATATGTAATATCCCCTATTATAGCGACCCCTATGTTGAATTTTGATCAAGGGTACTTCTGACCACGTTTGATATAAAATTGGATAGATTGAGCCCATATGTATTGGTCGAGCTATGCGTTTACAAAAATATTGGGCGAGACGCAGTCGAGCCCAATATTTTGCGAGACCAATTATACATATTGGGCGTAAATCATCCAATTTTTTCATTATTATGTTTTGAATCAAATATCCACACTTGGACCACGGACTTGGACACCTCAAAACATAATAATGGTTGAAATCGGTCAAGGGATTACGGAGTTACAGGATTGTTGCCGGAAACAGTAACAATACACTAAAAAACGTACCATTTGCCCAATCATGAGCACTTTAGGTCCAGTAGATTCGAAGAAGGTCAAGTTATGTAATATGCGCACGTAGAAAAGAAAGAGACTGCATGCAAGTATTACTCTGGCCATGTCTCCATTGTATAGTAGCCGAACTATTGCACCTATAGCAAATAACACCAGCATTGCTATGTCCATCAAGTTCCAGGCGCTTTTAAAATAGTATGAAAGATGGTTCAATGACACCAGCACCTGTACAAAATTATAGAACGAAATATTAGTATTTGTGTTTGTATATAAAGAGAAAATGTAAACAATAGCCAAACAGACATTAACAAAGTTAATGAACTGAGTGATTAAAAACAGACTGGTAACTCTCTACAGAGAGCTCTGATGGGCCAATCAATTGGTTCACTGTAATTCAGAAAATATTCATAATACAAGTAAACACAAATAGTCTGGGTTAAAAAAGCCAATGAAAGTGGCGTGGCACAGGAATGAGATAAAAAAAACCAAACGTATAGAGAACAACATCAAAAATATAAATAAGAGAAAAAATAAATATCTGGAGGTCATTGACATCGAGAGAGCCTACACAAACTTTGAGCAGTTGGAGAGAAGGTGTCTGTTCCCACGACACATAAAAGTTTGGAGTCCTTCCTCTAGGATGTTGTCAACAACATTGTCTGGAAGAATGTTCCGCAGCGGAACAGCTGTATGGATGAAGCTTCTGTCTAAGCAGCAAGTTCTGGCAGTCGGCAATGAAAGGGCATGAGCTTGCATTGCAACACTTGAACGCGTAGCACGACGTTGAACATATGGTGTGGGGAGCAATGCTGCTAAATCTTGTGGACAGTGGTTGGTGTGCATTTTGTACAAGACCGTGGCTGCTGCTACCTGTCGCCTGTGAAGTAGCCTGGTGATGCCGAGATGCGAAAGACCAGTAGCTTCATGAGCTCCAATGATTTTGAGTGCCTTCTTTTGGATGTTGTCAAGCTGGCTTAGGATAGTAGGTGAAGCGCTTGCCCAACCTAGTGAAGCATACTTCATTATGCTGCGGACTTGTAATTTGTACACAGTGGATCTGCCTATGGCCGTCAATTTATTTGCAACTTTGCGAAGAGCGCCGAGCTTCTGGCCAGCTTTGGTTGAGATAGCCGGAATGTGTTTTGACCAAGTCACCTTGCTATCAATGAAACAGCCTTGATTTCAAGTTTGTCTGCAGATGGTTGATTGCAGTCACCAAAGTAGAGTTCAAGTTTGGATGGGGTTCTCTTCCTGGAGATTACCATGGTCTTGCACTTTGTAGGCTCAAAGGTCACTTTTCATTTATCAGCCCATGCTTTAATATTGCCTAGATCCCTGTTAAAACTAGCAGCTACCGCATTGGAGTTGGTTGAAGATTTAATGGGTGCGAAGAGTGTTGAATCATCAGCGTACATATAGAGCTCGTTGTCACAGAAATCCACAAGGTCATCACTGAAGACAGAAAACAGTAGTGGACCAAGGATGGATCCTTGTGGAACAGAAGCATTTATGGGTGCATTTATGGGTGCTTGTCCCAAAATGACGACATTGATAGATCTGTCGGATAAGTAGTTGTGTATCCATGAAAGCAGTCCCCTGGTAATACACTTTGACATCAGTTTTGAGCAGAGTCCATTGTGCCATACTATGTCGAAAGCTTCTTTTATGTCAAAGGCAAAGACACACACCTCGTCACTTTGGTCTAGGGAGTTGTTCCACTTCTGTGACAGAATGTTGAGGAGATCAGCTGTACTGATTACTATTCTTCTGTAGGCACGCCCATACGGCTATCATAATAATATGTGCAGCAAATGTTTTTAAATGTTGCACCCTGCCTTATAAGCTCTAACTTATAAGCTCAGTTAGATAGGGACCGGACTGCCACGCAGGCTAACCGGGTTCAATCGCCGGCATTGGCGGTGCAGGTTTCACCCACAATTGACCCAATTTTGTCCCTTGATAGTATTATTCCCAACTACGCCACGTGTTTCTAAATGGCAATCCTCCTAGAAATGTATGGCAAGGCCAACTTGGTGACACAGGGGACAAAAAATATGATTATTACCACATTTTAAGCCCGACTGTTATACCTGCTGTAAAAATCAAGCCCAATACAAACTCCGAAGGATATCATGTAAATAAATAAATAGATTCATAGATAGATAAATAAATACTGGTAAAGAAGCAGTCTTCTTGCAGAGTGCTCAATGCGATGCAGAGCGAAATATAAGTTAAACCATTTGGAACGGTAGTTGCTACTCCGAGCCGGGACTCCGAGTTTCATGCTTGTGCTATCATCAGACAAACTGGTTGCTATTCTGTGTATACCGAGAAAGTCGTTCGTTATTGCGGACGTGGCTGTAGATGCCAGTTATTGCGAACGTCATTGTAATTAGGTTATGCTTCTGGAACAATTCGTAAGGTAGAACTTGTTTTCATGATGGCACTTGGAAACAAGCTCAGATCTTTTGTTGAGGAGTCTACTTTTGTCGCCATTGATGATGTACAGCTTCTCCGTGAGGCAAAGGTCGTACCACTTGGATCCGTTGACGTATGCACGCGCTCTAAATAAATATATAAATAAATAAACAAGCACATATGCCCAGCTTAGAAAGTCTGGAATAGAAGTCACTTTTGCTTAAGCATATCAATTTTGCATTTTATTTAATTTGTTTTGGTGCTCAGCCATAAATATACGTACCTGGCGTAATTCTTCCACGATGTATGAAACAACCCAAAATATCAAAAGCCATTCCCACCCAGTTGGAGTTGGGTTTGACAGGTGATCCGAGACCATGATGATGGAGAAAAGTGCCAAGAGCAGAATATACATTATCTGTACAAAAAACAGAACAAGGGATTAATGCGGCTCCCTGTAAATCTCGTTCGTGGTTAGCATCGCCCTTGGCAAGAGCCAAAGGTATTATGTGTGACACTATCAGCAGGGAACAATGGGTCAAGTTATCACCTAAAAGAAGAAATATAGGGTCAACAGGGCGACATGCACCTCTACACCACACCACATCAATCGCAGGTCGAAGTTCATTTAGGTGATAATTTGACCCATTGTTCCCTGCTTATAGTGTCACACATACTACCTTTGGCTCTTGCCTAAGAGCGATGCTAACCACGAACGAGATTAAATGTAATATTGTAAAAGTCGGTGAACTTAATTGGTCAGCCATCTTTTTCAGTGTCCAATCATAGCAGGTTATATATATGAGGACGAACAATTGGTTTTGAACAGCGCTACATAAAGAACAATCCTCCTAGAAATAATATATTTATGCTTATTGTCATTCTGCATTACTAATGGACCTTATATAAAGGACTCATACTCCACTACGCTCGAACTCTTTGCGCTCTCACACATGCGGAGTAGCTCCAATTGGAAAACGGTGGTCAACGCTTGCGCTCAGCGGCCGATCGTTGTGGACTATGCTGAGCCCTTACGGGGCAATACATGAAACTAATTAGGCGACTCTAATTTTACTTTAAAATAATATGGGAGCTCCCGTAGGAGTGTTCTTCATTAAAGGGGCATTGAGAGATTGCCGAGAAAAATGAAATTTTGAATAAATAAATAATCTATTTCAATAGATAAGGTACGTAGGAACCCTGAAGTGTAATAATGCATGGGAAAATAATGATGGCATTAGATTCAGCAATGTCGAGAGTGGTGCTGATCATTTTGATGTTGATTTCGATGTGATCTACATCGAAATGACCAAATCGTGAAATGTTACACGACAGACGACGAATTAAGATAAGCGGTTTCAGATGGTAGTTAGTGTATGCCTAAGTATTTTTTTACGTAGGTGCTAAAAAACCCGATTTCCAGGAAAATTGAGGAAAAGAATAAAGCTAAATTGTGTCTTAAATTGTATACATTTTCCGTACCGTGTTGGTAATGAAAGTCGCTACTGCGGTCTGGATGAAATTGGTAAACTTCCCAAAACGGCTAGAATATAAAAAGATATTTAGTTATCATTATCCATCGTAGTATTTTTACAGGATATAAATATCCTACATAAGAACCACTTCTTCTCTCACATCAAATTATTAGCATGATATAGATATATTGCAAAGTGAAACTTTGATTTAGGCCACTGGTCTTCAGGGTTATCAATGCGGGAACCTTACAATTTTCGGGAACTATCTATAATCCCTGGCAACGTAATATTATATGCACTGATATGTTAGTCTTACCACAGAGGCCATGTGTATGAACTGTTTACCTGTATACTTGTATAGCCCTCGGGCACATAGGGAAGGCTTTACATCGATACTTGACTAGAATAGAGCATTAATAGAGCAATACAATTCATTTTACAGTCACTTGATGGTGAGTAGACGTTCCCATGTAGTGTCATATTTGCTAAGCATGTTTGTCAAGGAAGGAGTCAATTGCATCCTTGAAGCTGTTGGTTGTCTTCACTTTTACAGTATGATCCGGGAGTCTGTTCAGAATTTTTACAATTCGCCGAGAAAAGCAGTTTAGTCTAATCTTGCTGCGGGTGTTTGCACCTTGTAACTGTGGCCTCTCAGACTGTCAACTCTCCTTTCCATATTGAAATTCATTTGTTTGATTCATTAAAACAAAAACATCATATAACTATGAAACATCGACTGTCAGTCAATGAATTGAGATGATTAAAACAACAATTCTTCGAAAGTGTGAGATATCGTTTTTTTGTTTTCGCAATAAAATAGTCCAAAATGAGCCACTGAACGCTTCGAGAACGACATAAAATTCTAACAATTTGTTATATGTTTCACTATTTCAAAATATCTTTTAAACCCCCGCCCTCTATTGATATCTGTTACATTTTAAAAAGAGAGAGCTTTGCATAGGTTATTATCCCATAGCATTATTATCAAATTATCTGGACATGTGTCTCCATGGAATATAAGTTTGGCTAGCTGGCGTTCCCCAAGTATTTGCACTTATAATCAGCACTCGTCACCTCCATCTATTAATATCATCAAAACTTAAGTCTAGCATTAAACTATATTGCAAAAGATAACAAATGTTTAGGAACACCAGCTGATCGTCAATAGAACAATATAAGAACTTTTGCAAAGCTGTAACATGTTCCGTGATCCAATAGCTGCATTTACCAACACAAAAAGCAGTAATAGCTCAGTTCAAGGTATGTGTGGTTCATTTATATTTAGGTTCGTCAGGTACAACTATAAGGGTGGTAGGTTTGCGGCAAATTGACTGAGAGGTATAAACCCTCTGTCTTTTATCGTTTACATAATTCACCTCTCATTCTCTTTCGTCGCACCATCTGGCAATCCATGGTCCCAAACATGGTCTAGAAGTGCCTGAACTGCACTATGCGAAATAAACTTGCGGTTGGTTGTGTACTCGGCAAGGGACAGGCATGTGGCGTCTTTCCATTTCAGTTGTTTGTTGATCAGCAGCGCCAGTGTATCTTTACCGTCCGTTTCTTTTTCATATTCAGTCAAGATTTCGTAGGCTAGTTCATCAAATTTACTAAGTTAAAGACATTTGGAACAAAATGAAGTTTTAATAGAATTTATATAGTGATTTTCACATTTTCGGTTGTATAACATAATGAAGTGTGTACGTAACTATATATGTTAAAACAATATTTTTATCAGCTTTTTGTACACCAAATCAAGTTTTGATTGCCAATTAACTAATCAGTTTTTGATTTTTGAACTTAGTTAAAATAATTACGAACATGATATTTCAAAACAATAGGTTATACATCACGTGCGACCAAAGTTTCCCATACGTGATTCTGCAATACCGATACCACTGACGATATCAGGGAACAACTATAATAGTGAATAGCAAACGCATTTGAGAGATTATGAGTTCGACGATTGTTTTAAAATAGATCCTCGATAAGTATAAAGCTTACAAGGTAATTTTGATAGTCACAAATAATATTTATTCTTATTCTTGTTTATTATCTTATCCTGTCTTTGTCGTCTTTTATCTTATATCTAGGATATTATTAACATCACTGTATGTGCAGTGTCTTTGCAATGACTTAATTATAATGTCCTTTTCCAGATATTATACTGTTATCATTACCATGATTACCTCGGTGCATGCCCAATACAGATATGCGCAGTAAAATGTTATAGTCCCCTGGAGCCATAGTACAATAAAGTATATAGGTTGGTAATTCATCTCTACACGTAGTACTAGATTCACGCTTCATTCCGTGTATGCCTATGGAGGCCGGACTATGGCTCCAGTGGGACCATGGTTCCATACACACCGGCATACATTTGTATGTAAATAACCCTACAAAGTTTAACTTCAATAGCTTAAAACTGTTTTCGAGATGTCGCACCACCATTACTCTGCCTCCGGTTTCGCTCAACAATTGTCTGGCGCACTTTATTAAATTGAGGTTCATATGTTTATATTAAACGTTACTTTGCAAACCGAATAATTACCTTTTATTGCTTTGTAAGCGTTCATTTAGCTCGGCGCTCTTGTTTTTGTTCATTTTCGCCATGTCATCGTAGAGTTTGGCAGCCATGAGGGCTCCAGACAAGTGGTCGTTTCCTTCCTCCCAAAAGTATTCAGCCATTTCAGGAAAGTTGTTCAGAATGGCAAAGATGAATAGGTGCATATACGGATCTTCCAGTGGCTGGTCAGTAATGTCACGCATTAATTGAACATCTTTTAATAACAATGGAAAAAACAGAAATTTGCACTACGTCATAATCACCTTGTAGCCGAAACTACAGTCATCACAATAAGTAACTGACCAGGCAATAAATGTGCTGATATCTCTAAAAGTATAACTCAGCATAAACATATTAAATTATAAACATGTTGGAAAATTGCTCTTCTTGAATTTGAGATATTACACGCTTAAAATAGAGTGGCTGATTATTAAGCAAGTTACAATCCAAAATGTACTGTCATGTCTGATTTTCATTTTCACATTTTCATTTTCAACACGGGGACTCAGACCGGCAAATTATAGATTACTGGTAGTGGTAGTGCCAATTCATCCGTCGATGGCCTGGTTGTTGGATAGTCGGCCGGTAGCATTGTTACGGTTGATCAATACGGCACACACGCTTTACCTGTCGTACTCTCCCCGTGTTGAAAAGAAAATGTTAAAATGAAAATCGGACTTGCCCTAACGTTTGGGATCGTAACTTCCTCATTAATCAACCATTCTTAGTGTGTAATATCTCAAATTCAAGGAGAGAAATTTCTAAACAACTTTATAATTTTTAGAATTAAATATGTTTATGTAGGAGTTGTACTTTTAGAGTTATTAGCATGTTTATTACCTGGTCAGTTACTTATTGTGATGACTGTATATACAAGACTGTCGTGTAGCGTAATTGCGCAGACCATATACACGACAGTCTTTATAAACGCATTCGTAGATGCACATTTTCTATAAAAGACTGTGATTGTATTATTGTCATGAACCCCTATTTTCTGTGCAACACAACTACTCCCAGGACATTTGGGAACGCCCCCCTCCCCCCCTACCAAAGAAATCGACAGCACACAACACCTTAAAAGCTGTTACAAAAATATCAATCTCTGAAACACCTGAACAAAAAGGTTGTAACTGAAATAAAAAAATAAAGAATACAATTGAAGCAGACCCCGAAAGGAAGCCGAGTGAAGAAGCTAAACATGTTTCTTCTTTATTTGACCTTATAAGCCCTTTAGCAAAATAATCGATTGTTAAAACAATTACTTTATGAACTTCAACCTTCCGTTTTTAACAAAGGAAATCGACATCACGTCTGTCACCTGCAAATGTATATCTGAGCAGCTTACATGTAGTGTGAGCTATCATATTCTGTTCAAAGAGGGGATGGAAGAGCTTCCCTGGACAGCTTCACCAAAATAACTAATTTGTTACATTTCCCTATAATTATTCACGTAGAAATGTTCAAAATGTCTTCAATAACAATCTATGTTAGCTTCCACTTTATTCACTTTCTACCGCCCCCCCCCGAAATGGACAACAAGAAGCAAATGCCTCGAGTATGAGTACTGAATAAAAACGAATGAATGAATGAATCGTGAACAGACATCACGCGAGAATTCACGGGAATTTATAAGCCGCCGTGTATATAGTCTATAGAAAATCGCTACAAGACGGTAGTGTATATAGTCACTCCCATTTGAGAAATCTTAGAGTGACGTGGATCATCAGGAGGAAAATGTAAGACCAAAGTACAAATAGAACATTTCTTCCCGTACCTCATCATACAAATAAAGTGGATACTTTAAAGTTATGGGGCCGTATTCTCGTACGTGTTTAAACGCGGTTTGAAGATAAACACGCGTTAAACTTTGACTTTAAACACATCGTTTACCTAAACGCAACATTTGTTTGATCAAACCACGCGCCTAACTCCCTGAAAAGTGTCTAACTTTAAACATGGGTATGGGGGTAGTTTAACGCGCGTTTAACTAAACTCGTGCACCAATTGTACACCTTGAATGATTACTCAACAGTGCACGGTCCAAGCTGATGTGCAGATCTTATAGCCTAGTCTTAAGAATACATACGCGCATTTGAGGAATTTGGTCGATATATATTGTAACCCATTTGGGTCACAATCAATTGAATACCTGCATACAGTGAACGGACGATCACTCTGGGGACTAGATTGTGGAATTTCAAATCGGGTTTTTCAACGACTAATCAATGAGCGTGTTTCTACTGGGGCACTGCAAAGTTAAGGATAAGATTAAAACGGTAGATTTACCGGTAAGTTTTTAATCCCCCTGCTTCTACTCGCGAAAAGTTAGTTAAGTTTATCAATCCTAGTCGAGGGGCCACGACATTTGACCTTTTGTTATACCAAACAATGCCGCCAACCTGAAAAAGATTGCCTCCAATTTGTATAATCCAGCGTGACACAATTCACAGAACATAACGGTAAGATTGATCGGTTGGCTGTTTCTACTGGGAAACTTACTGTTAATTACCGCACCAAACCTGGTTTGTGAAGGTTTTTACGTTAAAAAAACTTACCGATTCTTAACGGTATCTGGCTATTTCTACTGGGCAAACTTACCGGTAATTAACGGTAAGTTCCCCAGTAGAAACACGCTTAATGTCATACAGTTTTCAGCGCTTTGGTTGGACTAATGTGTACTTACCTGGCGAGTCCGTTGACCGGTTACAGAATGCCAAGGAACATGTACATGTAGACAAGATGTTGTCAATATTTCTTGGGGACAAACTGAAAATCTCGCCTAGGTTGTCAAGGTACTGCAAACAGATACAATGACCAAAGATTTGCAATATTAGTAAGAACACACAAAAAGAGTTCTCTTAACCTTAACCCCTAAGAGGAGGTTTGGGAAATAGTAGTAACACGAGGTTAGAGGTTTGACGTGACCCACAACCATGGTAACTGAGGCTCCCATAGACTCATATGGAATGTGCCGCAGCATGGTAGACGAGGCTATGAAACTACTGATGTGTGCAATATAAAACTCGTACAGCTAAGATAGGCCTATCAACATTTATATGATTCACTTTACAACGACTCTGCTAGCGCACCGATAATAGAATCCCGTTCGTCGGCCGGTCGCCACAATTATATAATAGCCTGCCATAACTCCGCATTGGGGCCTTCACATGTATCCATGTGAGCTGGGTGCCCTTTTCCGTGTGAAAATTGGTGCGGACGGCGGAACACGGTGAAGACACACGGTGGGCCGTTTCCCGCCCGTTGCAGCCGGCATCCACTTACTCAAAATATGGACAAACCTATCCATTATCACACAATAGTCGAGCAACCACAACTACATTTCCATCTTTTAGCAACCCGTCGCTGAGATGGTCGACGCCCACCGTCCATCACCGCTCTGCGAACGGGCGCGCCGTCCTTATAAGGTCCTTATACCGGGCTCTCAACGTTTGCCGCCGCTTTTACTCACACGGCAGGAGTGTTAAGCATGCTCAATAATCCTTGCCGGGCGCGGATGGCCGGCAAAGTACGCTGAACGTGTTGAACGGACGGGAAACGGCCCAACGCGTGTCTTCACCGTGTGTCGCCGTTCGCACCAATTTTTTACTCGTAAGGGGCCGCCCAGTTCACACGGCAGCATGTGACGAATACAGAGAAGTCCTGAATGCGAGTGAAGCGGGGAGCTTCAGCGCTCACTTTATAAAGGGCGGTATGATGAATATATCAAGGCGGTTCGGCCGGTACCATAACGTTTTAGCCGGTGAGGACCCGGTGAGGAGGTGGTATGAGCCCGGTACCATTTTAATCAACGTTGAGTACTATGCAACAGTTCAACAGTTGAGTAAAAAATTCCAATACCGTTGGCTAAAATGGTTTATCAACAGTTGGGTAATCATTATTACTCAACAGTTGCACAATTTTAATTAGGCCTACACAACAGTTGGGTATTATTAATTAACCATTTGCTGGGCATTTTAATACCAACTGTTGCTTAATTTGTGAATTGTTTTCATTATGTATTGAGCATTTGTGTATAGCAATTGTTGCTTAATTTATCAAATGTACCCATTTGTTGGGTGTTTTAATGCCAATTGTTGCTTATTTGTGACATGACGAAGTATTCCCATGGACGACCACAAATATTTAGACCGATCTATCACATCATCTTCTTGACAGACCAAGATTCAAACATTCAAAACTGGACTAACAAAACGCCTGTCAGATGTCACAAACTCTGATGTTGATGCGGATTCACCATTTTATTTACCAGACTATAATTTATCCAGATCCAGAGATTTCAGTTCGTGCGCAAGATGCCATGATAATTGGATGACGATTGCGTATCACGAAATGGGCTTTTTGGACAACAGTTGCCTAAAATTCACATGTGCGTATCTTGCATCAGCTGTTGCGTGGTTTTCCTCAATGCTCATGCAACAGTTGCTACAGTGGAATATTTCTCCATTAGACTCGAGGATTTAAGCAACAGTTGATCAATAAAAACCACATGAGTAAATCTCAACATAAGTTGCGTGATTGCCTGAGACAAATACTCAACTGTTGCCCAATTGAAACAATTAAAGTTGCGTGATTGCCTGGGACAAATACTCAACAGTTGCTCAATTGAAACAATTAACGCAATATTTTAGCAACAAAATGAGTTTTGACGGGGGTTTTCTCAACTTGTTACTAAATTGTTTTGCTCAACGTTGGGTAGCTTTTACTTTTATACAACACCTAGATTTCTACATAATCTATGTTGAATAAAATTTAATCAACCATTTACCCAACAGATGATTAAACGCAATTTAAGCAACGTATTTTGCTCAACATTTTAGCAGTATATAGACCCGGTATGGACCCGGTGCCAAAAAAATAAATAAACGCGGCCGTTGACATGTTTTGCTGATTGTTCACCGTGTTGGACTCTGAGAGGGTAAGGAACCGCCCAACTCACACGGTTTACATGTGAAGGCCCATAAGAAAACGAGACAGAGCTACTAACTTAGCGTCTAAGTAGTAGTCAATGGTGTTTATAAGATATAGTATAAATATAAGTAGGTACAGGGTGTCCCAAAAGACTATGCACGACTTTGAAGCTTTGTATTTCACAAAATATAAGTCGTATTGAAAATATGAATACATATTTAGAAACAGGAGATGTGAAAGGGAAATAATTTTTATACCAAACATCAAAGTAATATCTGTTTGTAATGCCACCCTAGAAGTAAAATATGTATTACTGCAAAAATGTAATTTTATACTTCGGAGGAATAAAGTTCATAAATTCATACCTATTGAGATTAAAAAATACGGGTAGAATTGGTTACACGGAAAGTGATCAGTCAATTGAAAAAATAAAATGTGGTTGCTTATCCAGTTGCAAAATGCCACTCTTACTTTTTTGTCCGCTGCTTTAATGTTTTGTTTGATCTGAATCTTGTATGGAAACTTTAATTCCTTACGCAAGATTCTGTGAATGATCTTTTAATCTTGTTTTCTGCGGAAAAGTCGGCGAATAGATCTCTTTGGACTTTTGGCTACTGCATTTTTAATGAAATCAATATGACTTGTTGATCTACCAGTCTTTTTTCTACTACAGCGAGACAAATCATGCACAGTTCCCATGTTCAAAATATTATCCACCAACTTCAGAATGGACATTCTTCCTGGTGCGCGTTTCACTTTGAAATGTTTACTGAACTTTTGTTGAGTAAGTTAAACTGTATTTGTTTCAGCGTAGAACCATACAATTTGTATTCGCTTATCTATGCTGTATACCATCTTGATTGAAGACTTTTGCTGTGCACTGTTGTCTACTACGCCTATTTATGTTGTGAGTGACCGAGTTTGGTAATAACATAAATGTTACAAGGTAAGCAGTGAACTGTGACTAATGCGCAACGTTGCTTTCATACCGTTAATTTATGCGCACCTGATGTAACTATGTGGCAACTATGTGTGGTACTTGGTATGGGGGTTTGATACACGGCCAAAAACCTTCAACCAGTTTTATAATGTTGTGGGTTCACCAATAGGGTTGTGTTTGGTATCAAAATAATTTCCCAAATCTCGTCTATCAAAATATGGTTAAATTTATACCATATGATTTATATTTTATGAGATATGACTCTTCAAAAACGTGTATAGACTTTTGGGACACCCTGTAAATAACAGAATGCGATTTTTGGACCAAATGACTCTTTGCATATTGACATTCCTGATACCCCTTACTAATTTTGTTGCTTACCTGACCAGATGGAGACTTCTTCAGATCAGTTAAGTACTGGATTTCCAGGTTTTCTGTCTAATATAGTAAAAACCAAAGAAGATTTTAAAGGCACCTCCACAATGCATTGCATTTTCGCAAAATGCCCTAATTCTGGTCTCCAAATTGGCTCGGTTCCCATGGACACATGCCTTGCATAGACATATGCACACAATCATGGCTCCAATAAGCGTTTATCTTTGGAACTCTTAGTTTCTAGTTTTCATCAATGAATACATAAGTTATCAGTGTTCCTAAAACTTAAGAGCTCGACAAATGCATCGTTTGAAAAAGCTTTAGTTGGCTGGCGTTCGCGAAATGCATTGTGGGAAGAACTTAAAATCGTCTTTGGTAAGAAACTTAAGTTAATCAGGTACTGAGAGATCCTCTGAGACGGGAGCCCTCAATGATAACACACAGTTGGATCTATCACATGCATAGTGTTTACACACGTAGCCTACCATCTGAAAACGTTTTCTTTATTTCATAGACAAATTAATCCAACCGCACAACAGATATTGGTTCTAATGTGGCAATATCAATTTTTCTTTTCATTTCTATTTGTTTTTCATGCCTCACGCCTTCCGGATTCATTTCTTTTTGAAATGGCGACTAATAAACGGGGGATAATTGAATCAAGAGAAACGTATGACAAATACAAAATATCAGTCGAAAAAGAACGCTGTGTGAAATATGCCAAAAAATAGTAAGCGCCCCTTGGTTATTTAAGTGTTTAAAAGGAAAAGGGTCATTGAAAGGGTAACTTGATTATCCACACAATAAATAAATTATAGTTAGATGACAAACATAATCTTTACCTTTAAAAACTGTCAATCAATCAATCAATCAATCAATCAATCAATCAATCAATCAATCATCAATCAATGGTTTATTGCAATTTCTACGACGGTCGGTCAGTAAGTAATGAAAGTGATCATGGTATGGGATGCATGAGTGGTTCTATTGAGAGATAGTGTGATCAATACAAAGTATGAACCTTTGTCTTTCAAACAATACACTTTTGGATGTCTAAGTAGGAACTATGACGTCTTAGCATTAGCGTAAAGTAAGTACACTTCAGGACACTGCCTAAAATCGGTCGATATTTGGCTGGATATGTACTAGGTTGAAATATGGGTTGATTGAAACATTTGCGTGTGCCTCGGCAATGCAAGCATAGAAACAGTTAACACTTGGTGCATAGTAAGAACACACAATAATCTATGTTTGACACCCTTTTTTAGATCTGAATTCCTTAATACAAACAAGAAGGGATATACGCTATTATTTATCAAAATCCGCAATAATATACCTTAGAAAACAACAAAGGATAGAGAACAATGGAGGGATTATAATTGAGTTACTTGTTGTGGGATGTAAACAAATAATAGTGTGGATTTCAAAAGAGCTGATCATAAAATGTCCTTGAATCATTGAAATGATGTGACGATTACTTTAACAATACACATCTAGTAGCTCTAAAGATAACAGTAATAAAAGAGTTTGTGGAAGACATCTTTGATTGATACATTCATGTATATCTTTAAAGCATTTTTCAATATTTCTGATTAGAATTTGAAGACACGGTAAGCTTTTATCCGCTAAATTTCATGATTTTAGCAATTTTTGGCCCAGTTCAAAATCTGCCGTCTGTGCATGCGCATTTTTTTTGCTGGTTTCATGCGAATAAGTTCAGATAATTAGTTAACTAGCCTATGGAATCTCCCAAACTGGTTAATTTCTTGGATTTTTCTTAAATTAATTGATTTTCCGCAATATTAGCGATTCACTGACTGGGCATTTTCCAATGGAAATGGGCTATTTTTTATTCAATTGCCTCTCCTTACTTGTTCCTCTTATACTACATATTTCAAATTAAACAGGGATTAAAGTTATTGTCTTTTGTATCATAATTACGCGAAAAAGAATCGGGATATAGCTGCTTCTGGGTCATGTTATTCGATTTTCTTACCACGGGTTTTATACAAACAATTCAAATTTCCCGCAAAATAACTGATTTATCAGTGTCTCAACAAGTGTACTTTAAGATAATGCTATGACGTCATAGTTTATACTTAAAAATCCAAAACTGTATTGTTTGAAAGACAAAGGTTCATACTTTGTATTGATTCCAATATCCCTCAATAGAATTACTCATGCATCCCATACCATGATGACTTTCATAACTTACTGACTGACCCTCGTATATATATTTTGAAATGATATGATATATTTTCAGTTGTTTTATAAATATTTCAAACATTTGGCCAAAACAAGTAGGTTGGTATGCAGAAAACAAGTTAGATCATGTCTAGCTTTAGACCTAGTCTAAATGACGATTATTTCTTTTGGAAGAACCGTTTTATTTTATTTTATTCTAAATGAACATAATGAGCTTGTTCTACGTATATCCGTTCTGGGAGGAGGACGTCCTAATTGATTTAGACCAGGTCTAAGTTGTTTTGTGTATACGGATCCCAGGGTGTACCGTTACCTTTTTGTAGAGATCACAGAGCTTATTTCGAGTGACAGATTCCACACATACCATACCATTCTCAAGAAGTAATTGCACAAATCCTATTTGATTCTTAACCAATGCCTTCTCAAAGATCTTCTTGAATTGGATCGTCTTATACACCTGCAGAATGACAAATGACGAGTATTTTATTTATTCGATCAATGGATTTTTGTTATAAAGACAGCAAAAAAAGTAACTCGGCTGTTGTAAAAGCACCTTTATTTGTTACTCATATTCTAAAAATGAAAATACCAGGAGACGGAAAATTTAATTACGGTGATTTTGACACCTTGTTTGTTAAAATCGATCGAGTATTGTTGTCGCGGTATGTGCTTACAGATGAAAAGTGCCCATTTCCATTGTTGCAGTAACTCCTATTGATCTCTTTGATTCAGCGTGAAGATAATAGCGGGAATTTTGATTAGCTGTTCTTGTTGTGCTGTAAGCTTGATTAGCACAATCCGGGACAAATTTAATGGGGATGACAGGCGTACTTCTTTACAATTAAAAGGATGAATTTAAAACTCCAAATGCTCAGAAGGTCCGAGAAGACAGACAGGACAGGTCATCGCCATGGGCAAACTGTCAGTAGAACAGCGATGGCTCATTACGCTGAATCAGAGAGATCAATAGGAGTCACTGCACCAATGGAAATGGGCACTTTTCATCTGTAAGCACATACCGCGACAACAATACTCGATCGATTTTAACAAACAAGGTGTCAACATCACCGTAATTAAATTTTCCGTCTCCCGGTATTTTCATTTTTAGAATATGAGTAACATTTTTAAAATTATAGGTGCTTTTAACAACAGCCGAGTTACTTTTTTTTGCTGTCTTTAGTTTATTTTACAATGGTCTGGTGTTGAGCATTTACGGGAGGTGAAGGCAATCTATTCTTTGGTCTAATTGATACAGTGGATAGATTCTGCTATGGTAATTACTTCATTCAGTCATTTTAATTGGACCCTGCACAACTTCGACCATCCATTGCAGTATTGAATTGCATCTATTGTTGCGCACGTGTAATTGCCATTGAATGGTAAAAAAAACCCACCAGCGCCACATCTTACTCAAGGGTCGTACCTGGAGGGCTTTTCCCCTCATTCCGGAATATCGTGGTATTATATACTTACATCTGGAATATCGTGGTATTATATACTTACAATATCGTGGTATTATATACTTACATCCCATGAATTCTTTTCTTCAAGCAATTTTCCAAGTAGTTCGTTTTTGACAATGTCGATTCGGTTCCATGTCTGAGTGAGTGATAACTGATGTATCGGATTGCCTTGATTTGCTGCGATATAATAATATAGCGTAATTATTCAAGTCTATGCGTCAATGTTATTCGGTCGGGATTTGTGCAAACACCAGCTCAATAAAACAAGTAGTTAACACATGTCTAATATTGTGAATGCTGCCGGCCATAGGCAGAATTTATTTATGAAATCAGTCGAGGTGGTGTCATTAAATTGCCCACCTCTTTCAAACAGTACGGAGTAGTTGGTGGTGTATTAGGCTACACTAGTTCACCACCAGCTTTCAATCTAGTCACCATAAAACTATCCTTGAGTAACTAGTGCAATGAGAGTCCATAGACATTCTTTAATGTGGGGTTTCACATCCCACAATGGCAACATAGCCTGACACAGGTTATATCATAGGAAATTAAAAATTCCCATGTGAATTTGAGTTGCAGAGAGTCACTAGGCATGAGAGCCTCATACGGCCTCCTTTCAAAAGTGGCCGTAGGTGTATCCAAACCATGGGCGGTGGTTGAACAGTTCCCAATTACGAGCAGTAAATAGAGGCCGATAGAAAGCTGAACGTAGAGGGCAGTGTAGTATCGAATATCTGCACTGCAAGGAAAGTCGGACGTGGTCGCTGGCTCAAATCCTCCATAAATTTAGGGATTGCTCGCTGGTTCCTCCACAAATGTTTTGATGATTGAACTCATCAAAATTATACTAAGTACGCACCCCTCCCAAGCTTAGTACGCCCTAAGGAGAATCAACCTACCATGTATGAGTGCTGTTAAAATGACTTGATCAAATTCAAGATCAGACTGTTCATCGTACACATTGATTAAATGGCTTTCCTGCGAACAGACTTTGATCCGTGTCATGTAATCTTCGACAACAGCCTTGTCAGAGATAAACCTTTCTAGTCTCGACTTTATTTCGCTGTAACATCAAGAACACGTATAAAGTACATTCCAGTGAAATTGGTTAACAATTGGCTCCAAAAACAGAAGAAAAAAAACCCACTTGAATTTGGCTAAAAAAGACACTAGAATTGCACGATATTGTGCGTTGCTCGTACTACCGCGTCTCGTGTATGTTTGCGCAAGGTGCGCTGCCGCACGGGCGGGCAAATAAATATAAGCCACACGGGAAATGGTTTAGTATAGGCCTGTAGTTTAATCATTTCAAAATTGGCGAGAAATATTCGGTTTTTTATCTCCTGCGTGGAAGAGTAATACAACTCATGAATCTTGTTTACTAATCTAGCGGGACCCGAGCGTAGCGAGGGTATCCCGCTAGTAATAATAATAACAATAATAACACACAAAAACTTTGTTTCAAGATTAGAACAATGGGTCGGTCGGGCCTTACCTATCTTGCGAATCATCATCAAGAGCACGTTCTCTTCGAAATGCATATGCAAGTATGTCAGCCGCACGTCCAGAATTAGCAATCACTACCACTGGGGTTCCATGATCTATCGCTTCGCATGTTTGTTTGATGGTGTTTGGTCCTCCCTCTACCACGATACAGACTATTGGAATTTGTCGGTCTGCAGTTTACAATAATAAAAAACAAAAAACCAAAATTGTGTGAGCTTTGCACACCCGCCTGCCTATTCTGTGTATTATCCGTGTTTTATTTTCAAACTGAAGCACGCCCTCTGCTATTGAATATACTCACTTCAAGTAGGCCCTACTGTACTCTTTTATACCTATTATTGTATTCACCATTCTTCAAAAAGGTTTACGTGGGACTTAGAATAAACATTAAATAATAGGAAAATAAAATAGTGACTATTCATACATATTGGCAACAATGGCATTTCAGTAAAGGTACTTTCTTCCAATTTGAGGCGGTAGTGATTTGAAATCGTAATATGATCATTGCCACATTAGTATGATGTTATGCTTAACTGCTTCTTAAATCACAACGTAGAGATAAAATGTGTTTCGCGCTATCGTTCGACTTTATATTTGGGGATAAGTTGCTTCAAAAGCTTTGAAGTCCATTACTTCGCAGCGAAACAAATAGCATCTAAACGATGCCACAATTATTGTGATTGGTCCATTGTGGTTCCTCCGATGCTTGTTTGATGGAATAGGGCCACATCAATAGCTGATTGGCCAATATTTATGAATCTACTAGTACTATTTATGTGTGGCATGTGTGGTGCAGGTAGAGCACTGGACTCACAATACAAAGTGTGTGGGTTGTGAGTTCGAATCCCGTTGTGGTCAACATGTTATGCTTTTGACATGACATAAATTGCCCGCTTAGGAGCGCTATTAATTCGGTCTGGTAAACCTATTGTTATCAATTACTACGAGAGAATTGCCTGGTTGTATATTTAAATTCGGGGCGTGTATGAGCGATACTTGCTAACTGCATGGGTGAGTTTCCATTATGTTGCAAATAACATCCACGCTCATGCGTTTACACTTCTCAATGGGCGTTGCAATACAGCCGGTTGGTTGCACACGAGAATTATGTCATAAAGCAACCATGCAGCTTTGATGGAAGGCGAATATTTAAATTTGGTGCAGGTTTTTAGGTAACCAATTTATAGCGCTGCTGCTAAGTGGGCTTGTAGCGTAATGGTAAGGCACTTCACCGCAATTACTCCTCTTCACCCAGGTATATTTAAAGCTGGGAAGGTAACAGACTCGATGTGAAGGGTAGCGAACCCCACACAGCAACATTATAAAAAGTAGTGAGTCTGGCCCTATCGGCTTTGAAAGAGAGATGGGCACAGGGCACTCCGCTCCTGGGATTACAGGATCGATTGCCTTTTTTACTATAATGTCAGTCGATGTTCTCGAAATTCACATTCAAGCTACAATACCAAGGCAGGTGACTGACCATACAGGGTTTTGCTTAAGATAGGACTATTATGGTACCTTCAGTAAAAATACGCCTATCATTTCCAATGGAGACATAACGTTACAACTATGAAATATCGTTGTCAAATTTTTGTAATGTAATCCATTAACGGGCACGTGTGGTCCAACGGATTCACTCTCGCTCCACAATGCAAAGATTGTGGGTTCGAGCCCCGTTGGTGCCAGCGTGTTGTGTCCTTGGGCAAGGCACTTTACCGCACTTGCCACGCTTCACCCAGGTGTATAATTGGGTACCGGCATTAATTCATGTTGGGAAGAAAAAACAGACTCGCTGTGCGGTAGGAGTGGCGAACCCCCCACAGCCATAATTTACATGGGGGAGTCTGGCCCAAACGCTAATGAAAGAGAGATTTAATGAAAGAGAGTTTTAAATATTATTCAATTTATATAATTTTGTAATAATGCATGCGACCCGCTCCCGGATGCAGATCACATGGTTGTCTATGGATGAATTTTGATTTTGGAACATAGTATAACCCTAAATTGAAAGCCTGCGCCTATGCATAGTGAGTCAATCTATTCAGGTCCCGTTTTCTAAAAACCAGTAAAATGAATTTCATTTGTTGGTAACATCAACTATTAAATACCATTCCACCACCCACCCCGGTATAAACTTACCATCATCACTCTTCCAGCCGGTTTTAAGTTCCTTTTCCAACTCAGCACGAAGTTTAACTTCGGCTCCGAACCCGTCTTTACCGTCATCGACCAATATGAAAAAGTCATGATTTGAATCTAGAATCGCCTCTTTACTTCCAGGGTTAGCAGAAAGTTGAGCTGGGGTCTGTTCACATAATATTTTATCTTGCGAGTTACGAACATACTGCATAGAGAAATATTGTTTATACATTGTTTAAAATAACTGCCCGAATTAAGATTTAGTGCTCTTAAACAGTAGAGTTTACATATTTATAAGTGGGGGGGGGGGGGGGGGGGGGGGGGGGGGGGGTATTCAACTGGTTTTTAACTCTTTTAATCATTCGTGGGTATATCAATTCGAAATGAATGTTGTATGAACCTGTTTACGTTTATTACAGAAAACGTTATACTTTAACCAATATCTGTTTAATTAATTGTCATGCTGTCGTCAATAATGGCGGCCGGATTGCTCTCGCTAAACCGGCGTGGCATCGTAGGGAAATACTGTTCACCAATTAGGTAGGTTTAAGGTATGCTCAGATTGTTATAAGGTTTCGTTGTTCAGTATAGATCTTACTGGAATGGCTTTTATTTATCTACAAATAATGAATTTTGGTTTTTCAACGATAATTGATAGTAAAAACAGCGCGATACGTGTATTGTCTGGTATGGATTGTATCAACCGTTGTAGTGCACTGCATCGACCGACGTAACACCATGGTGCTGTGTAAAGGTAAACAATACTCAAGCTATAAAAGAAAATTATAACAATAGACAAAGGTAGATACTTTTTAGTTTAAATATCAGAAAATTATCACGCCATCATCAATCGTCAAATTGACGATTTTCTTAGCACTTATTTAAATCCAGTCACACTTTATGAAATGCTCGTGGTAGTCACTACAACCGCCCCCCCCCCCCCCACTTTGGGCTCTTTCCTCTAGAATAACCCATGTGAATGTTCTGCGTAAAGTATTTTATCAAACCAATGGGAGAAACCCGGATGTCTCTGACCCGGGGAGGGGGGTACTTCAGTGTACGAGATCACAGGATATGAGATCACGGGGATGTGCCGCCCAATGGGGTCACATTTTCATCCGTCTGGTAAATGAATGACCCCTTTTCATAGCCATTTTTTTGTAAATGTATGGGTCTAAACTCCATTAAATTGCTGTTTTCCAAAGACATTTGGTCAAATCTGTAGTAAATTCATGGGTCTCTTGTAAATATGGGTCCATTTCCCTCCTAAAATTGGTAAATGCTTGGGTCAATTTTCATTTTGCTGGTGGCACATCCCTACCAAAAGTACCCCCCCCCCCCCCCGGAGTCTCTGATAGCATACCTGTTTGGTCAACGCTACATGTAACTCCTCTTTGTAGCTTTCACAAAGGGTCGACCATGTGGCTATTCCGATTACATTTGTCGTTGCTTGCGTTAATCTTGATTGTTTGCGAGTGGATAATTTATAGTCATTAATAGATGTCCCAACATACTTCATGACGCCACAGTGTGTACCCCCCGTGATAACAATTGCGTCTGAAACAACAACAACAACAATACCATAAATAAAAACCCACAAGCTGCCTTTGATTTATTTTATATAACCTTATTTAAGCATGATAAATCCGTATCATCATCCATTGTTTTCCATTTTCAGTTTTATCATACAATACGGAGAAAAAACGAAAACATGTATTATTTTGAGAGGTACTTTTCCAGTGATGTTGTCCAAAATCTCTGGCATTGACCACATCAGAAAAAAAGTGAAATAGTTATCAATTATAATTTTCTATAAATGTGTAGCCATGATTCAGAGCTAACATCATGACAAATGTCATGAGGCCGACATTCATATTAGCGCCGTTATGGGGGAGGAGGTAGAACTTATTGAATGACGTACATTCACCACTACATACCTATTATACATACGACAAAGTGCTTAACAGATAGATACAGCAACAATTATATATGCATGCAAAACAACGGCATGAAAATATGAATGGAAGGAGTGAATTTTAATGATGTCGATAATTTAACAATTAATAGTATTACGATCACCCGCTATATAATATATTGTTAGGGATCACGTCAAATCTCGACCGCCAGGCAACCGCCGGTTACGGCCGGTTCCGCCCGGTTCTCACAAAACGTGTCGTCTGTTATAATATACACACATAATGAGGTCAAATAGTTACACTCTGGTAAACACGACCGGTTGATAGTGCCTCGTCACACGCGTGAGCAATAAAATCTTGAAGTAATGGGCTCTCAAGTCTCAGTTGACAACCAGTACAATACAGCTATTGATTTTCGATGGGGTTGGCTTTTTCAATCTGTTTATAGCTCAATAAACTTTTTAAAATCAATACCGAAAGTCTACGAATGTTTTTTTTTATAGAACGATTAAAGAGAGAGCTATTATGACCGCAAAGTAACAGATTGATGGTGTAAATTGGTCCGGTTACATCATTAAGTCAACCGGCGGTTGCTCAGTGTTGCATGCGCGAATATTCATATACCAGTAAATCATTTGACCTAAAAGAACCGGGCGGAACCGACCGTAACCGGCGGTCAACGGGCGATCGAGTTTTGACGTCTTCCCTTATCCATAATTAAATAAGGTTGGGTGCAAATGTTTGCGCAAATTGTTGACCATGAAATCCTAAAGTTTGGTGTAATATGTTTATCCACACGAAAGGGATAAACACTCAGCTATCAGATGCCGTTTATTTGATCTGATTTGGAATTGTCAATCCTGAGATATACCCAGTTTATCAAAGCTACCCAAAATCGACGTTGTGCCACTTTTACAGAAAGAATGTTTATTAGCGTCAAAACGATACTAACATTGGTCTATCCATGGGCATCAATCGTCTTGAAACATTGGGGTGGGCATTTGACCAGAATTGTTTGAAAGAGGCTGAGGAACAAAAACGATGACATTGGAATATGTGGTAAGGGATTTCTACAAGCAGTTTATATTCTGGGATCCCCTGAAGTGCACGTCGCACGTTATCAATGAGTTACTCTGTCCTGTCACTTTTCATATCTTAGTCTTCCAGAATGTTCTTTATTAATACTACTACTACTACTACTACTACTACCTGACATTTATACCGCGCCTAAAACCAATAAAATTGCACTAAGGCGCATAAAAACACAAACAATGGATGAAAAAATAAATACATAAGTCAAATAACAGCAGAAAAGCCAATGCAAACATGATGAATTCAGTTATTGATTGTAAGCATTATAGAAGAGATGTTGCTTGAGCAGTTTCTTGAAAATGTGAATTGAGGAAGCACATATTCATATTGGTGCTTGTACCATCTACCAAGTATTTCGAATACTCCTTGATAGGTGTATTCCTAGATGGTACGTGAGTGTTTGGGAAATAAATGGCAAACTCTCTGTTGATTTTTGTTGGATTTCTCGTTTCATGATATTTTAAGACCATAAACACCCTCTTCTAATGGAAATTGAGGCCGCACCCAGCCATACGGACGTCTGTCTTGTTTTTGAAAATGTAGGCCCAATAAACATTTTGTGAAACCTCATCAAAAGGACTGGTTCGAATCATGTAACAAACTTCTTTATATTCAGTTCTGCTTGGATACACAGGCACTCGTTCTATTATTTAAACCTATTCAATCTCAATACAAAAATGTTATTTTGCATAACACTAGTGAAGGGCAATCGTACAAGTGTAAGTTGTATCTTCATGATCTTAGGAGTAAACCTTTGAAACTGTAAAGTGGTGCAACATCGATTCTGGGTAGCTCTAGTTAATTGTCCATATCTCAGAATTGACAAATCCGAAGCAGATGAAATAAGCAGCATCTGAAAGCCAGATGTTTAGTTTTTTAATATCTGTAAATATCTTACACCAAATGTTAGAACTTCGTGGTCAACAAGTTGGGTAAACACGTGCACCTTTTTTTTTAGGGACACCCGGTATAGGGTTCCCTTTACGTACAACTAAACCAAAATATCAACAACTACAATTGTGTTTATAGCTTCTTATAATATCCAAACAAGGTTAAGGTTTATTCAGCTAATAAAGATGCAAATCAATACTCATTGTTAATCAATGAATTAATGTCCGGACGTGAGTATTGCATACATGTTTTTTGGTATTCAAATGTGTCCAGGCCTGTGATGTAGTTTTTTTGGTATTCAAATGTGTCCAGGCCTGTGCTGTAGTTTTATATACTGTGGTTTACCGTTCATTAAGGGCCGTATTCTCGTACTAAACACGGTTTTAGCTTAAAATCGTGTCTAACTAAACGCGTGTTTAACTAAAACGCGAGTTTATCTTTTAAACAACGTGTTTACCTAAACACGGTTACTTAAACTCGGCGAATCTCGTTCCCAGGGTCGTTGTGCGTTACTGTATAGTATATATACAGGTATTTATTGTTGTTGTGGCCCTAATAGGTTACAATAGATATCGACTGAATTCCTCAAACGCACGTGTATTTTTAATACTACACAATATGCTCGGCAGCTTACAGCGGGCACGGTTGAGTAATCATTCAAGGCATACAGTTCGTGTATTTGTTTAGTTAAACGCGCCTTAAACTACCCCCATACCCTTGTTTAAAGTTAGACACTTTTCAGTGAGTTAGACGCGTGTTTAAGTAAAACAAATGTACGAGAATCGTGTTTAGCTTAAAACCGTGTTTAACTACGTACGAGAATACGGGCCTCTGAGTTTTGATGACATTTTAATTAAAAGAGTTCGTGGAAAAGAAACGACGACTAAAAGACGGAAACTGTTGGTGTGTTTTCCACATAAGCCATGTGCTTGTTTTTATCATGGAGGCAGCCATGTTTTCCTGCTAATCACCACCTATCTCCCTTGGAGCTACAGCTTGTCATACAGACCTATACAGAACTATAGAGGGCTTCCTTTATTATCACAGTCAATAATCATAATGTAGAGATCGTCACAATTGTAAATCCTTCCACAACCTTTATCACTGGCTTTTCTTAAAGATTTTGGAACAACCAGTTTAGTGTTATCAGTCAACAAGATACTCTGGAGCACTGTCATTCAATTGAAAAACAAATCTTTGTCGAACATTTTGAGGAAATATAGCGACGAATCCAAGACATTCAAGTACATAAATGTTGATACTTTTAAGTATCAACATTCATATTAAAATATCAAATGCACTGTTTCCTAACGGATCTTCTTACCTGTTGTAAATGCCGCCCTTGGTAGGCCGGTACGAAACACCTCTCTTAAGTTACTGTTGCGAGGAAAATCTTTGGCACCGCCAGTAACGGAAATCACAAGATTCGGTTTCTTTAGATGCCATTTCGATTTCAGCGCGTCAAACAAATCCTTGGAACTGATCGTATCCTTTACCTTCATGAACTGTGGAAAGATGATAGATGTTTGTAGTTTATATGTAGATTAACAATACCCATTTCTGCAATCTCATTGTAAATAATAAAGGATTTATTGTCCAATCTCATCAAGGAGTTTGTGTCAATTTCTGTTGCATGATAAATACATGATATTTCACAGTCATATCGATGGAAAGATAATTACTGTATAATTGGGCTAACGTAGTGGAAATGGACATCGATGATTAATGTTAGAAGAAAAAGCAGAATTCCGTGTGAAATTAACCGATCAACTAGAAATGTGTTGTTTAAACGTATTATTATAGAAAACCAAAACAATTGCTTGATGTCAATAATCAATTATAATTAACAAATATAAGACTATATTTTGACAATTCATGTTCCAATTCGTTTTCAAAACCGTTTGAATATACGCAGTAGGTTTGTCACAGTCACCCTGCGTGTAATACGTGTCAAGTTCAATCGATTAAACAAGCATCATGTACCAGTTGTTAAGAGGTGACTGTGAAGAATCAAAACATTTTGTAACTACAGTGACTTGGAATGAAGGAATTACACGAATTACAACGCGGTGGTCACATGACATAGTTCGTGTGCATGATTGTTACAGATCAGACAGCGGAGAAGGAGAAGTATTGAGAAAATGCCTTAAAATGCAATTTTTCTAAGAATAATTAACAGTACAAGTTACGTCAGGCACCTTTTCCAACAGCAAAAAATAAATCGCGGCCAAAAAGCGAGGCAAAAGATGGCTCCAAACCCCAGACCTCTGGGTTCAGAGGCAAACGATCTACCACTGGGCCACGGGGCCAACCATACTTTGCTCAGTGTGCTTCGCCAAGTACAGCGTGTCCCAAAAAACTGGGTCCAAAATCTGCAGAGCTTGTAACTTAAAAAGTAGAAAATGTAGCTACTTCGTATTTAAGGAAATTAGGGTAAATATACCTGATCTTAATTGGTAAAAATGTGAGACCAATCAAATGGCAACTCTCGGAAATACCAAGCTATCAATAGAGCGTGGTTAGAACCCGTTTTTTCCACTTTAGCAATAAACCACCTTATGCCTTGCATCTGTACGTTGTGTGCAAGTTTTCCCTGCATCATGTGCATGGTGTTTATTCTCCGAAATATCTTTTGTTTGGTAGAAAAGGGTTACATTATGGATCAATCAGCATTAGAAATACCCATTGCAGTAACCTTGTTGTTGAAAATGTACAAAACCAGAGCAACTGTTACCCTGATACCATGCCTGGAAATAGCACCCGCCCACCTGCCCATAACGAGTAATTTTTGTGTCGGGAAAACTTAGTACCCCGGCAACCGACTGGCGGGTAAACTATTTCAAACTAACGGTGTAAGTGTGAGAGTTGCACTGGCTGGTGGAATTTCTGTCGGGCAGGTATTTTTGTGAGTTACCTTCCCAATCCCGACTGGCTGGTTGAAAAAAAAAGTTCCAGCGCTGCCTCTAATACCTTTGATGAGATGACAGACTTAACGGCTGGTTTCCAATTTCGAAGAAATGGTTCTTGAACTGCTTCAAAGATGGCAGTGTCTCAGAAGGTTATTTATTGATTTTTCTAACAAAAATCATAGGAATTTACACTTTTCATTCCTCTTATGACGAAGATTTTCCTGAGTAAGTCATTGTTATAAAGTTATTTAGGCTAAACTTTGATGACGTCAGTACGAGCGCAAATGCAACGCATGGACGGTTCATGGGCAAAATCGGAAAAAACGGGTTCGGACCACGCCGTATTCAAAGCTTTGTATTTCTAAAACCTTACATCCGATTGGTCTTATACTTTCACCAAATAATGTCAGATATATTTACTTGTATATTTCTAAACATCAAGCTGCTATGTTTTCCATATTTTAAGTTATAATCTCTGCAAGTTTTGGACCCAGTTTTTTGGGACACGCTGTATGTAGCCTGGTAAAATACTTTACGGGTAAAACTACGGCCAAAGAAATGATTGCATAGTCAGTCAAGCCGAACAATTCCTTTTCGTGATACTGTATTAATCAGTCCGGGTCGATTCAGGAAGCATTCAGGAAGCATTCCTGAACTGGAAGTATTAGCCATAATCCCTTGCGAATGTATATATTGCCAAGTATTTGTAGTGGTAATACCAAAAAGACCAATTTATTTATTTTAACCAAATATGATGGATCTTTGAATCAATGACAATCAGTAAATGAGTCAAGATATAAGATAAACTGTTTAGTCATAACTAATAGATATTATTGTGATGATTTTCCTTATTTAGTGTAACAAAGAAATTAGGCTAGTTACCTCATTAAAGATTTAAATTCATTTATTTGTAAAAAGTACACGATAACTTTTTTTCCTCAGACAATTTTTAGATAATTGTATGATCTTTCATATTATCAAGTTTGAGCATGTCGCAAATTAAAATAACGACTCGATATCCATTTTAGTTTGTAGTCAACTTCATAGACCCTCAAATCAAAACAACGAGTTTAAAATGAGCCACTGATGCTGAGAACGACAATAAAATATATCATTATATTATACAAAATGTTTCACCCATATTGAAATAGGTCTAGGTTTAATTTGTATGCTACAGTTCTCTTAGCCTTATGAAAAACGGGTTCCTGTAGAGGAATAGCCACAAAAAAAAAATCGAATGGCATTATGGGTAATACTTCCAGTTCAGGAATGCGTCCTGAATAGGAAATCGGCCCGGACTGTTAATATTATATATATATATATATATTATTAAACGGAAGCGGTCATGGTGAGGATTCTAACGAAAATTGAACAGCGCGCGGCGACTATTTGAATGTAAACGAGTTGGACATTGTATTGGCGCAGTCTGTAATTGTTCTACGTATGATTACATGCAAGCGGTATTGTGTGCGACTCTACAACAATCTCTTAACCCAATGTGGGTGGCGCGCTCAATCAACCATCCTTCATTTGATTGAACGCATTTTCTATCGTACGATGTAAGTGATGCATTAGTTATGAGCTAAGGTTTAGCTGGTACAAAATCGTCGTCAGCGGTTTCTTTTCCTCACCATGCACTATTCCCTTTAAGAACACACAAACCACAAACAATTCACATCAATCAACTAACTTTTTAGCGGGAATCAAAGTAGCGCACAGCAAATTACCTAAAACACATATCAATAGACAATTTTGTTGAACATGTCCAGTGATTACATTTCTTTCTCTGAAAACGGACAAGTTCGATTTTTAAAATCCCAAATTCCTAAGAAAGCTAAAATATGTATGATTATTTGCAAAATTCTTCTGAATACTTGAAGTCTCTCGATAGGTTGATATTAATTCATGTAGATTGAAGGATAGTGAGGACAGGATCCACCGCCCCGATTGAATAATACTGCTATAAATGTGTAATTACAATACCTTCTTTATCAGTGGAACCTTCTCTTCCTTCTTTGCTGGAGTATAGCGTCCCATATTTAGGCTTATCTTCCGTGTTTTCTACGGAATTAAAGAGATGTATCACAGTGAGCATACCATTGACGCGTGACCTGAGTTGTTATGATATTACACCCCACACACCGTCTTGGGATAGGGCAATAGGGAGCTTTCGATTTGGACGACGGACGCTTCTACGCCCGACGGTAAGATGACACCTCGAGCCATGTGCGCATGCGTCGACTTAGCAATCCGTCGGTCGTCCAATTTCTGGGACCTGTCTTCAGCTTTCGATTTGCACGACGGACGCTTTTACGACGGTAAACAAAACGTTGCCGTTGTCACCACGACGGTTGTTAGTCCCTTTACGCGTTTTAGCATTTAGAGGACCAACGGATGACAAAACTGACGCATGTGCATATGACTTAAAGTGTCATTCAACCGTGCTAGATTCAGGTAGAGTCAAAAAAATTCGCACGGTCACAAAATTTCGCAGTCCAAAAAGCATCACAGTCAACAAATAATGCCCAATCAGTGTTTTCGGCCCATAGGCCCTATTTTTTTTCTTAGGCGAATTTAGCGTCCCGGTATTTGGAGCCAGGGGGGGGGGGGGGGGGGGGGGGGGGGGGGGGGGGGGGCAACTTCCCCCCGGTCGGTACGCCACTGAACCTGCCATAAAGCATAACATCTCCCTGCTTTAAAGCACCGATGACAGTCATTATACTGTAAAGTTCAACATCGCTAGCATCTTAATTTCGCTAATTTCGCTATACAGGCTGTCCCAAAATGATTATTACCCATCGATGCCCAAAGTTCATTAATTATTTTCATCATCAAAATTAATGAGATTATATCAGTTGTTTTTCCGTCATATTTGATATACTTTCATTAGAATTTTAGATCATGAATATCGAAGTTACACTCCATTGTGTAAGACATGGTGATTTCATGAGTAATCATCATTGGCTTAGACTTCTTTTTCATATTGGAGATGCACTTTCTCACAAACATGGTAAACATGATAGTCCCTTACTGTTTAACCTCACAAAATCCATTCTCCAATGTGAAAATGAAATCTAAGCCAATGCATGCTAATTCACCAAATACCACTTCTTTAGCTATTTAGAAGTATTAAACAATGCATGGGGTCACTCAAGTGTGACGAACTTCTTTTAGGCCTACCCTTCAAATTCAATTAAATTGAAGAATTATTAATGATTTGAAACAACCATAACTAATTATAGTTACAGCAACATAAAGAAACACAAGATCATATTATTATTATTAGTAGAAACGTTCCCAAATTTATTTATTTTTGCCAATTTGTTATTTTATTTTTGCCAATTTTTTAGTTGTTGTTGTATTTTTGCTTTTTTGTTGTTCTATTTTTGCCTTTTTTTATTTCTGCTAATTTTTTTTTGCCACGAATCCGTAGACAAATATATTGTTGTCCCAAATCCGTTGAAAACAATAATTTTGCCATTTTTTGGGGTTTTGTTGCTATTTTTTATACAGCACGGTATACGGACGTGTTGACAGATTGAACGCACGGGTGGTCCCTTGAAGAGGGCGTTGGACGGTTGGGAGGCATGTCGGACGCGGACGGCCCAGCCTTTGAGAATTGATTTGGGTAGGGTAGGCAGCGATACTATTTTTTTTGTCGGAAAGGAAGTGTGCGTAGACTGCGTACCGCCTAGATATCAGGCGACGCGTTTTGCATACCGCCTATCGGGTGCCGCGTTTCGCATGACATAGGTAAATATAGTTTATTATACGATGTAATATTAAATATAGTAAAGGTGAGAAAATCATATAGGCCTATGCCCATGATATAATTTATTTGTAAAGAATATGAAAACACTACAAATCCAAGTTATATAGATAAATTACGAAAATTTAATTCTAACAAAACAATAGTTAAATGATATCTCAACGATACAAATTTAAATGTAATAGGCTATAACAATATTTTCACGATTCGATTTGACTCGATTCTTAATATTATATTCAACAATTTTAACATTTTTTTGTTACTCAATTTTATCAAGTCTGCTCACATATTATATCTACCTATATTAAATAGATACATGGTGTGTGATGAATATGATATTAGTAAAGGCATCTTTAGAGATTGAATGAAAGACCTGTAAAAGTTTTGCATTGATGGCATGGGCGTATGCTTGTTAACCGGGGAGGAGGAGGGGGGGGGGGGGGGGACTCGAAATTGGCGTGGGTTCCAGGGGCCTAAGGGTCCCGGTGGGGTGCAAGGGCGAAGCCCCGGCATTGGTTAAGAGGACAGCGCCCCATGAAGCTATATGTTTTCAGCTGTTTGAAGGCCCTGGGAGGGCTCTCCTGGCACATATATCTTTGAATTAAGACATTTTCTTCTCTTATTTGCACTTCATATTGTTTTAATGAAAGTCGTTCATAAGTCCATGATTCCCTTGTCAAATTAACCAACGGTGTCAATCTCAACCCGACACAACCGACAATAATCCCTGTTTGGCTACGCCACTACGGGTTGCATATTTCGGTTGTAAATGGCTTATAACATGATATTCCTTGACATATGCGCGTGTAGCGCGTGAAAAACTTTCATACTTTTTTCATTTATTATACGAATTAGTTTTCGATTCCCGGCCCCGACGGACGCATTGAAATTGGATAGAATAAAGTATATAAAACCCCTTTAATTCCCCCAAATAGGTATAATCCCCCCTGCCCCCTACCACCTCACAATGACTTTAGTGCTGGTTTTACCTGTTCCTGGAAACATGCGCCCGTAGCGCGTGCATGTTTTCTTCTTCTATATAGCCTACTCAGTTCTATATACTCAGTTCTGGTTAATGGATGGATGTAAGCATGCATGCGGCTATTATAGAGGTCTACTCCTTCCATATACATACCAAAAGTACAAACATCCCACGCATGCATGACGTCACTAATCATGGCTGACCTCAAAGTTCCGATGTATTCGCATGTACAGTGAAGGCCAACATTGATAGTTTCCTCAAAAAGTTCCCATTATTTCCAGGGGAAATCCCTTGGAAGCTCTTGGCATTTACTCACTCTTAAAGTGCAGAAATGGTGCCAAATTCGATTTTTGATTGGGTCTACGATTGAGTTAGAAAATAAATAAATTTGGGTATGACACTTTTGGACAAAGATTGGAACCGTCAGTTCAATTTGGGTGATTTCACTGATGTTACAATACAAGCAGGGATGAATCTATTCATAGTGGAACGTTATTAGATAGACCAAAGACATTGTCATAAGTGTTAATATCAAAATGTACATATAACACCAACTTGTAACTAAAATAAAAATGATATTGTGGAAATTATTATTCATCATGGATAAATTGACAATAACCTAGGACTCGGCCTATAGTCTAAGTTTATCGTGTATAATAATTTCCCTTATTTAGTCATGTTTAGTGACGCGTGCACAATTTCCCTGGTGGAGGATGGATCAGTGGCGTACCCAGCTTTTGGAAACTGGGGGGCCACGACATAGTTGTACCGACGAAAGGTATGATGTACCGACAATTTTTATTTCAAAATCAGAAATGTACCGACGGAGGCTCGTGTGTACCGACGGGGATATTTCAGGGGGGCCACTGGGCCCCCGGGCCCCCCTCTAATGGGGGCATCCCCCTGAATGATATGTCTCTACTCATGCAATGTCTGTATGTCTATAATGTTCCAAGGAGAGCCCCCTCCAAGCTTTTTGGATCAGCCTGCCCCTATACCTGATGATTATCTGTCCCTGAAACATGCACACGTAGCGCGCAATTTGTCTTAATGTAGGCCTACATGAATCGTGCTCTATAATTAAGGTCATCTTGGTTTTAAACGGATATCTAAAATTTTATTCATGGATATAATACGTGCAACAGAAATTGGCTCATTTTATATTAAAATAGGGGAGAGCGGAGAGTGTACGCCCCATTTTCATTTGAAATGACCTAGATACATCAATGTTAAAGATTGAATGGACCTATATTGACATTACATGAATGATTGACATATTGGCTACATACGACCACAATTTCAGTACACTAGGCCTTACTGTAGAGGAATGAGTAAAGGATAAAGACAGGCGTCAAAAATGGTGAACTTGCTCCGACCCCGGGGCAGGTTCGTCCATAGACCAGGGTCTCATAATTAGGCTTCATAAAGTAGTATGTATGAAATAGATATACACATGTGTTATGCAATGTGATTTTCTCCCAAAATAACATGTAGAGAGTCCGCAATTTAAGGGTGGGTCATTTTTACGGAATATACTCGTTTACATTTTTAAAATTATAATAAATACCACATTTAAAAATATTATCTTCTAATTTGAGTGATACTCCATTCCAGATAGCTATTTTTATAATTACAAAAAGGCTATAGGAGTTGAATTACAATTTTAAAATTATACAAAATCGTAATCAAGTAAATCCCCATTGGCGAACATGCCCATCATAAAATGGCGAATGTGCCCCATAGCACAATAAGTGCATTGACCCGATAATCACGCATGTCCCACATTACATGAGGGGCTTATACCTGCATCAAATCCATAACCTATCCCATACCTACCTAATGATGAATTACATTAATATCATCTGTACGAATATCTTTAAAAAAAAAATCAATATCAAAAATGGAAGAAAATCCACTTTTGTGGTGTGTAAAACTGTATTTTTGATGATAATTTGACAAACATTATGCAGAGATCAGCCATGTTACTATGGGAAGATCGCAAGAAACAGCGGAACATATGGTGTGTTCATCAAATTACACCAGTGGCCGCAATGATGAGAATCACGTGGTGGGCGAACCTGCCTCTAGGGTGTACAATCCCCGCTCTCCCCTACTTTAGATTTCACGACTGACTGACATGTTTTGAAATTGGATAGAAATTAAACCCAACTTCCTTGAATTGAACCAAACTCGTCGAATTGGTGCAATTTCGCCGAATGATAGTCAAAGGTGGGGGTGCTTGCCTCCCCCACCCACTCCCCCGCCCCCCCCCTCTTTGGACATGCCAGTGCCACTGCTCATGCAATGTCTATTTATCTATGTGAAGCCCCTCCGAGCTTTTGGAATATATCATTTGCAAGCCCTTCCTTCCCATGGGACCTGCATGGTGGGGACCGACTGAGAAAATGTGCTCGAGACATACACAAATTATTACTCGGCTATATGCTCGGAACTTCCCCTTCTTATTATTTTTGAGCCGTGGGACCAGGGGGTATGGGCCCACAGACCCCCTGAATACACCAATGCTTATCATCACTAAAACAGGGATACGGTATACCCTCATTCAAAGCACGTCCTAATGCACAGTCATCCTTATAATATGCAAAGTCGGCATTGGCGTCCCCAGGGGCCAGAGGAAGGACTGGGGGCACGTGTCCCGGATCCCTGTCACTCAACAAAAGGTCGAGGTCGAGGTCGAGGTCGAGGTCAGAGGTCAGAAGTCAGAAGTCAGAAGTCAGAAGTCAGAAGTCAGAAGTCAGAAGTCAGAAGTCAGAAGTCAGAAGTCAGAAGTCAGAAGTCAGAAGTCAGAAGTCAGAAGTCAGAAGTCAGAAGTCAGAAGTCAGAAGTCAGAAGTCAGAAGTCAGAAGTCAGAAGTCAGAAGTCAGAAGTCAGAAATCAGAAGTCAGAAGTCAGAAGTCAGAAGTCAGAAGTCAGAAGTCAGAAAGAGAATAAAGAGGTGTATGTCAGAAAGAGAATAAAGGGGTGTGTTCCCGGGCAGAATAAAGGGGTGTATTTTCCAAGCGTTCGCGTTAAGTGGTTGCCCGGTTGCCCGGGACACCCAAAATTAGCACCGGGCAACCAACATGTACTTATTTGGTTGCCCGGTGGGCAACCAATTTTTTTACAAGAAGTGAAACACTTAACACATGCATTTAAATATTTTACAGAACGGGCAACCAAAAAATCTGCCGGGCAACCATAATTTCCTGCTTGGTTGCCCGGCGGGCAACCAGATTTTTTTCCTTAATTCGGACGCTGTAATGTTCCCGGGCAATGATTTGTGTATGTCCCTACCACTTTATCTCTTTATCCTTTGACTAGATCAATATCATGCGGGATAATTATTCTCCCTATAGAAGCCCGAGTTGGTGGATGCGCTTTCAGAAAAATCTAATAACAGGGGAGTGTGTTAGGCCTAATGTAACAATTTAAAGTAAATCACGAACAGATTATGTCATTATCACGCGCCAATTGGGAATTGTCAAACCCTTTTTTGGGGTCTTAAAATTTCGGAGGAGAACCATTAAGGGTTTCATTATAGAAGATACTTTTAAAACCCCTATAGAACCCTTTTTGTGTAGGGGGTCAAAAACAGCGAACATCGGGAAAAGGGATGTTTTTGAGCATGACTTGGTAATATGCAAAATGTAGGCCTAGAGGACACTGTTTGAACGACATGTTGAACTTTATTAGGTGTCTACAGGAAAATGTGTTTAGATTAGTCTTAAAGTGCACGCCCGAGTATGTCTACTACCCTTTGTATATTATACAACGGATGGATAGACCTACTTCTGTGAGCAATCACGTAAATCACCCTGGTGCCCCCCCCCCTCCAAAATAAAAGCAATAAAATAAAATTGAAGACCCTAGTTTATCAATTTAACTGCTTGTTTTCAACATAATTATTTATATTGTTGGCAACATTTCAGCAGCTGGAATCCAGGCTTTCAAGTGCCGTGTGCACGGTTATCTTCTCTCAAACTCTTAACTTGTCATAGCCTTGATACTCTTTCATGACACCATTCATTTAAGTCCTTTCAACATCCGACTGATACATTGTAATAGCATGGTGGTTATGGGTTAAGTCAGGGAGCTTATATAATGGGAGAGGTCACTCCTCCGACAAAATTTCGCCTACTAAAACCAAATTCAAGGGTGAAGGTTTTGTAGGGGGCGCACTATCATGGTCGTAGCAAACCAGACGACCTAAGACGTGGTTGATTGTATCGGGCTCAAAACATGATTTGTGGCACAAAAATAGTACATCAATGGTAAAAAAAGTTGATTGTGATTTAGAGTAGAACTGATTTGCTTTGATGATGGTAGAATTTTGTTCTTATATGACACGAAACATTCAGAATTTGTTATTTGAAATTAATGTGGATGTGGATGGCATCGTCTGGCAGTGACAGAGGAGGGGCCGGCGTTATTTGCATTTTATGAATATTGTAATCAGATCAGTTGGGAATGACGCCGGATCGCGACGATCACATCGTGTGAGATCATGAATAGTCATCATTCACAACGAATGATTGACAGTTTACGCTGTAACTTCCGGGTGAAGGATTGAAAGAGTGCGCTATACTGAACCAGTCCTTCAGGTCTTCACAGATTAACTTCCCAAGGAATCTCATTGGTTGGCTGTGGATATATGTGATTTTCTGTCCGTCAATTACTAGTTGTGGGTCGTAGGCTATATATTGTGTTTTATGGCCTCTTCGCTTCTGGTCTGCATTCGGAACCACTTTATTCATGGCATGAGATTTACATTTAACAGGCTTGGCTTTCATGGTTCTTGACCATTTGAGGAATTCGTTGGTGGTATTTATGAGTCGTTGACAGCCTTCTGTGTTTCTGACAACCAGTGTAAAGTCGTCGGCATATGCTTTAGCTGAAGACACAATGTTGGAATTACTCATGCGGTATCCAAGATGATCAGATACTTATGGTTTAATAAAGATTTTTGTTGAAATACGCCATACACTGTCTAAATCTCCTTATTCATATTTATTGCTTGATGTCAATAAATATTTATAATTAACAAATGTAAGACTATATTTTGACAATACATGTTTCAATTCGTTTTCTAAACCGTTCGAATATACGCGGTAGGTTTGTCACAGTCACCCTGCGTGTAATACGTGTCAAGTTCAATCGAGGAAACAAGCTGACGTACTAGACAATAGACAATTTCGTTGAACATGGCCAGTAATTACATTTTTTTCTCAAAACGGACAAGTTCGATTTTATAAAATTCCTATTTCCTACAAAAGCTAAGTATGTTTGATTGTTTGCAAAATTCTTCTGGATACTTGAAGTCTCTCGATAGGGTGATTTTAATTCCTGTAAATGGAAGGATATTATTGAGTACAGGATCCACCCCGCACATCCCTTAGAGAGGAATTATTTTCAAGACGCCCTCGTTTGACTTGCGTGTTGCTTTACTTTAAAAAAGAAAAATGTGATTCTAAGCGGATTCGAACCAGCAGCAGCACAGCAATCTTTGCATTCATAGACAGCGCTCTTATCGATTGAGCTACGGAGGGAACTGCCAGAGCAGCGCAAGATTATAATATATAGGTATTACATTATCAAAATCGATTACTGGTGTCACTATAATAGACGATTTAGCTGGCCGATTTTAACGATCTATACACAAAATTGCTGAGAAAGCTCAACGAAGCTCAACGCATGGTAATACATGAAAATTAAATCTGATGAAGACAAATAAAGTTTAAGCAGCTGCTGTATTTCTTTTGATGAGCAATTCTCCACGAAAATGTTTAGCGTTGAAGTTCAGTATTTTCTTCATCCAATGCGTCAATGATCTAAGATCTATCATTGGTGAATTCTCTAATTTAATGTCACCTTTCATTGTTTGTACGGTTTCAACACCTGTAGCGACCTATGTTTATAACATGTAGGCCTGTGGTCGTATATATTGTCATCCATGAATAACGCCACCAGGCTCAACACAGCTGAATTTTTTTGTGATAAAAAATTAACAGAGGGCGGTTGCTATTATGTCCCAAATTTCTAAGGATGTGCCCGATTGAATACTACTGCTATGTGTAATTACATACCTCTTTATGAGTTGAATCTTCTCTTCCTTCTTTGGTGTCTTTGCTGAAGTACAGTGTCCCATATTTAGGCTCATCTTCCGTGTTTTTCTACGGAATTAAAGAGAGATGTATCATGAAGTTATGGTTCATCTTCCTATGTATAAAACACAGTGAGCATACCATTGACGCGTGATTGTGTTGTTATGATATTACACAAACCCAGGGGCGGACTGGCCACTGTGGCGTTGTGGCGATTGCCACATATGGGCCGCTTGGTTCTGGGCCTCTCAGGGCCAGTTACTCACTTGTGTAAAGCATTTTTCGGGCCGTTTTGGACGTAAATTGGTCCCCAACACTACGCTGACATGGTAAAAAAGGGCCGCTTTAATAATTTTGCCACGGCCGCTTTCAGGTCCCAGTCCACCCCTGCACCACACACATAGTCTTGGGATAGGGCTGCTATATGAAAAGTATAGCTCCCGATATGTTGGTTGCATTGGCAAATGTAGATATTATATTTATTTAACAAGACATATGGTTTTGAAGAAAAAAAAAGATAACTGTAATTGGTATCCTTTGATGTTTTGGAAAAAGTGTAATTTAGGTCCCGTATTCTGGACAGTATTTCTAAATCATATATAGAAGTTAAGGCTTCACTTCATTTTCGATATGCTCTCTAAAGGTCTGATTGAAGGTGAATGGGAGCTGATGATAACATTATTATAAAGGCTGTAGAAGAATATATTGACGGAATCGAACTGATAAGTTCGTTAATGAAGAAAACCACGATCTCTAAAAGGTGCAATATTCATATAAATTTGCCTCATGTGAAAAAGGCGGATTTGGTACTTTAGGTCTTAGTAGCGTTCAATACCTGTGAATAAAAGTTGTTATTGAGTCGCTGTATACTGTTATCATTGGCCAATCACAGCGCAGAGATGTGGGCGTGGCTTACGATGAAATGCGATTCACGAATGAAATTTAAAATTAGTTCACCGTAAACTCAGTGGAAAAAGCACGTAAAACTTACATGTTGAAAATCAAGATTCAATATTGTTGCAATATTTTTTACGAATTTAAGAAAATATAAACAAAAGGAACTGCCTCCAGTGAATTACGTCGAGTCTCTACTTAAGATTAGTGTAATTTAATGAGTTGTAAAACACTGCTCGGATACACAATTCCCATACGTAATACGCATCTAAAGTGCTCAACAAAAGAAAGTCATACACTTTTTTATGTCCTATAGACATGATAGAGTGTCTTCCGATTATTTTTGTCCAAACAGGCTAGATAGACATATGAATATTTTCGAAATAATTTGATACCAAATATTCCACTAAACAACAAAGATAAACCATTATCAACATCATTTAATTAAAAAAATAAATTGACATTTCAAAATTCACTTTTTCAACGCACGCAAGTGACGAGAAAATGCTGTGTGTGGCACTTGAATGGCAAGGAATGAAAGTGATATTGATCGCACAGTAAAACTGCGTTGATTCGTGCCTGCTGAGCGAGCGGGTTATTTGATTGTGAACAGATAATATGTGGTCTTTTCTCCCCGCGTAGTTTGTTGAAAATTTGAATTTTGAAACGTCATGGATTGTTATTAAATGGTGTTAATAATGGTTTATCCTTGTTGTTTTGTGACATTTTTGTATCAAATTGTTCCGGAAAGGTTATTCTAAATGTCTATCTAGCCTGCTTGGTTACAAACTAATCAGAAGTTACTCTATGGGACATAAACAAAGTGTATGACTCTCTTTTGTTGACAACTTTATGTTAATCATATTTAAAAGCGTATCATTCTGGCACTATATTCGTCGTGCCTCCCCAATACCCCGAAACAGTGACCCAACCTTGGTATATTATTATTTTTTAAATTTTATTTTTTTAGTTAGTTAGTTTTAGTTAGTTAGTTAGTTAGTTAGTTAGTTAGTTAGTTAGGTAGTTAGTTAGTTAGTTAGTTAGTTAGTTAGTTAGTTAGTTTTATTTTTATTTATTTATTTTCTTATTTATAACAATAGGCTAAAAAGCCAGGACAAACCCAATAGTGACAAGCACTAAATTAAAGTAATGCCCGAACATCAAAATAAATAAAAAGGGACAGACAAAAATACCAAAATGGGGAACAAGACAATGAAAGGGTAACAGATACCCTACCCACATCAAGGGCATCTCGCCAGGGGTATACGATTCCAATTGCCGCATCACTTTTGTGTGTGCATATCTTAGGTGGCGATGTGGGCGCTGTTTGTTTTCTGGCTTACATGTAGGTATGAGGTTTTGAAAGTTATGATAATATGTTCGTGCTGGACGGATTTTACAAGCCTGATATAATATAATATAATATTTCACGTTTCATTGTTTATATTATGCATGTGAATTCCTTTTCTCACTTTACACCATATCGTCATTGTTTGTGTCTGACGAGCTTGATGCAAATCTATAAGAATTCCTTGAATTTCATTGACATGACCTAATTTTTGTGTGTAATCACCTGATATCAACGTATGCGCAGTATAGGACTTTCCTATCCCACAATTAATCGAATCCCTGATCTTGCTACGCCCGCAGCACTATTCCAGTTCAAATAGATGATATCCGGTTACCTTGTTTTCATAGGGATTTTCTCTTAGTTTCACTTTCACTGTTGTTAGAGTGCACGTAATGTAGTCGCAAATTGCGTCTATAACCTAATATAATATGGAAGGTTCATTATACTGATCCAGTGTAAGTACTCATGTGTACGTTTCGGACACAACTGTATCCTTTGTCAACACTTGTGGTAGTGATGATCTTGACGACTCATGACGCTTTTTGCAGTCTTGGAGTTGCCAGTTGATTTGGTAGGAAAAATGAGCACGCCATCTTGTTCAGCTTGAATAATGAAACATTGAAACTAAAAGGTCCAGTATAACGTTTTTAATGTCCTCCGCATTATGTTATCTATGTCTTTGTTATTTGCACCCATGTTGGAAACAGATTTTCTCAATGTTACCGTGGGTTTACTACTTAGAATCATATATCAAATTGAAGCTTAGGTAACAGCGTTTCAAAGAATGCTTGTTATTTTGATCTGGTAGCTATGGTAACCAGTCCAGGCCTATGATTGGCTAAACACGGGAACAAACGTTACTAGAAAACGTAAATGTTGCAGGTTCACCATACTTTGGTAGATGATGTATGGGAACAATGCTCACGAACCAATGAAGCCGGATTTTTTATTCGGTTGCCATGGTAACCAGGAACCGACCAATCAGGTAATTTTGCGTTATAATTCAAATTTGGAAAGATAAATTGAAAATCCGGCTTCATTGGTTCATTCCTCTATTCAAGCTTATTATCCATTCCAAATATCACGCTGATACGAGGTTTCGTTTTTGAGTTACGTTTGTTCCCATATTGCAAGTTTGCGTGTTTTACAGTTTTGAGATATCGTGCAAAACGTATGAAAAATATTAAAATTGGCGAGAAAAAAAATTATACTATGTAGCGTTGAGAGCGAAATACCAACATCAAGTAGTTTAATTAAAGGATAAAAGGCAGGAATGACTAACTTAACATAAATATTCATTGAAGATTCCTCAACTTTATGATGTCATTAAGAAGTACTGACACAAATCACGGAATTTCAAAACTGACGACTTGCAAAAGATAACGGACATGAAATAATCAGACTACCACAATATTACTGCGATTTAAATCAGGATGCAATTATTTGTGCTAACATCAAGGGATACGCAGAAAGAAATTACAAACATATATCACAAACAGACTGGCAAAATGGTATAAGCATCGGTCAATATTATTAGAATTTGAGCAGTAAATGAAACATAATATCATGGTACAGCCTGGATTTTAATGATAAGTGTTTGTGTTAAACATAAGTATTTTCTATTATGGCTATTTTTCATTCAAACTGATTCCATAGACTACATCGATATTTTCGTCAAAAAATAGCTTCCTCTCCCAGTCAATGGAACGGCTGGGTCACGTGATTGGACGATCGGTCTCAGATGGATCGACTATAATTCACAATACACATTGAGCTACAATAGAATAGAAAGTTAAAATACCTTGCAATCTGTATTGGAATGTGAACCATCTGTATGGACGTTTCCGGCCATGCTTAGTCCGCTGTTAGCGGTCTCTCAATGATTTCAGCTTAGTCTTTGCGAAATGTTATAAACCCACCTACATGACCTGGCTAACTTGTAGCTAACGGGAAGCTCATCGACTTCCCTTCAAATACAGGGTGAACAAAAAAGCCCGTAATTATCCTATACCATAACCGTTTATTACTATAAAAAAAGTCTATACATCTGAGACCGATCTTCCAATCACGTGACCCAGCCGTTTCATTGACTGGGAGAGGAGGCTATTTTCTGATGAAAAATATCGATGGAATCTATGGAATCAGTTTCAATAAAAAATAGCCATAATAGAAAATAATTATGTTCAACACATACACTTATCATTAAAATCCAGGTTGTACCATGATATTATGTATAATTTACATACCTAACTGCGGATGAGTACCTACTCAATTTCTAATAATATTGACCGATGCTTATACCATTTTGCCAGTCTGTTTGTGAAATATGTTTGTAATTTCTGGCTGTTAGCACAAATAATTTCATCCGGATTTAAATCAGTGATATTGTGGTAGTCTGATTATTTCATGTCCATTATTTTCATATCTTTTGCAAGTCGTCATTTTTGAAATTCCGTGATTTGTGTCAGTACTTCTTAATGACATCATGAAGTTGAGGAATCTTTAATGAATGTTAATGTTTAGTTAGTCATTCCTGCCTTTCAGCCTTTAATTACTTGATGTTGGTATTTCGCTCTCAACGCTACATAGTAGTATAATATATCCATGATGAGTTTCAGGAATATTTGGAAAGGTTTTTACTTGTTACTTTTACTAAAAATTACAAGATGGCAAATACAAAAATATTGTGGCCTCCTGCGTTGTGATAAAGCTTCTAAGTTCACCAGTTTCGATCGTTTTCAGCTTTGTGTTTTTATTCATATGCCGAACACAGGTGACGAATTCAAAGACTTTTGATTTCAAATAATGCGCAAATGGTTCGATATTTGGCTCTCTTTGAATGGTACACTAGACATAGCTGCTACGTGCATGCGTGTGATGATAATAATATACATTTGAGCAGTATTGTGTATATTGCATAAGGCAGCTTAATTGTTTTAATTCACATTATGAGGTTCGACCGGAGGATGGAATAAAATGGGATCCTTTGACAACTAGCGAATATACGCCAGAAGACCGTACATCTTATTTTTTTTGCTCATCACCCCTGCACATCCAAGCACCAAAGATCGCTCTTCGACGAATTCACTATAATACGCATGTAATTTGTACTATTGGTATTTTTCATGGAAAAGTTGAATTTTAAGGCATTTTACCAATTGATCAGTTTGGTCGAAAAAACTGTGTGTTACTTATCTTCGAGTTTCGAGTTTCGAGTCTCATTTTCGAGTATCGAGTTTCGAGTATCGAGTTTCGAGTATCGAGTTTCGAGTATCGAGTTTCGAGTATCGAGTTTCGAGTATCGAGTTTCGAGTATCGAGTTTCGAGTATCGAGTATCGAGTATCGAGTTTAAAATATCGAGTTTCGAGTCTCATTTTCGAGTTTCGAGTTTCGAGTATCGAGTTTCGAGTTTAAAATATCGAGTTTCGAGTCTCATTTTCGAGTTTCGAGTATCGAGTTTCGAGTTTAAAATATCGAGTTTCGAGTCTCATTTTCGAGTTTCGAGTATCGAGTGTCGAGTTTAAAATTTCGAGTTTCGAGTCTCATTTTCGAGTTTCGAGTTTCGAGTATCGAGTTTCGAGTTTAAAATATCGAGTTTCGAGTCTCATTTTCGAGTTTCGAGTTTCGAGTATCGAGTTTCGAGTTAAAAATATCGAGTTTCGAGTCTCATTTTCGAGTTTCGAGTATCGAGTTTCGAGTTTAAAATTTCGAGTTTCGAGTCTCATTTGAGTTTCGAGTTTCGAGTATCGAGTTTCGAGTTTAAAATATCGAGTTTCGAGTCTCATTTTCGAGTTTCGAGTTTCGAGTATCGAGTTTCGAGTTTAAAATTTCGAGTTTGATTTCAGAAGACATTTTTAAAAGCATTTTTAAAAATAATAATTGGATCCCTCTAAATACCTCATTTAAAGAAATTAGTATTCAAATTCTAAACTCGAGTTTCGAGTATCGAGTTTCGAGTTTAAAATATCGACCCCTCTAAACACCTCATTTAAAGAAATTCGTATTCAAATTCTAAACTCGAAAAAACAGGTCCCGAAATATCGAGTTTAGGGTAGCTTAGTACTGGGGCATTGTGGGATTTTGTTTTAAATCTCATAACAATCTATGTTTGATTTCAGAAGACAGCATTTTTAAAAATAATAATTGGACCCCTCTAAAGACCTCATTTAAAGAAATTCGTATTTAAATTCTAAAACTCGAAAAACAGGTCCAAATATCGAGTTTAGGGGTAGCTTAGTACTAGAGTGTTGTGGGATTTAAAAAAAAATCATTTCGGGGGCCATAAATAGACATTTATACATAGAAATTCATCAAGCATGGTATTAAATTGTAGCTTTTATAAAGATCTTGCGATTAAAATCGTAAAATATCAAGCAAGCGAGTATGGATAGATTTGCCAAAAAAACGAAGATCTAAGCCCGTCTGTCTTAATTTAAACACTTGGTTTTTGTACGTGTTGGGTTTCCACCATAATCGTAGGCCTAACATTTTACTAATATAAAATGGTTAAAGGTATATGACCCGATCACTTTTTTGGGCTATGATTTTTTTTCACATCAAGATATTTTGGTATCAGAAGAATCCCCATATTTTTCTCATTATGTCTGTAAAATATTAGGGGCCAGAAATGTTTCATTTGGAAATCATAGGCTAAAATGTGGTGAATTACTGCCAAATGTGGTTAACCACCAACCAGTCTGTGTACTACTCAATGGGCACATGTCTTTTGACCTTGCGCTTCTAAAAATAGAACCATTGGAGTTATGCAACTTAAACTTTGGAATGCAACAATTTTAAGGATGACCTTTCATGTAAAATAGAAAACATCATGTTGAACATCGGGTCATCTACCTTTAACATCTCTCTATCATTTTTTTCCCTTTTCTTAATTATAGTCTTGTCTTTGATTTGGCACCAAACTCAAAATGTTAAACTCGAAACTCGAAATTTTAAACTCGAAACTCGATACTCGAAACTCGAAAATGAGACTCGAAACTCGAAATGTTAAACTCGAAACTCGATACCCGAAACTCGAAACTCGAAAATGAGACTCGAAACTTGATATTTTAAAACTCGAAACTCGAAACTCGAAAATGAGACTCGAAACTCGAAATTTTAAACTCGAAACTCGATACTCGAAACTCGAAACTCGAAACTCGAAAATGAGACTCGAAACTCGAAATTTTAAACTCGAAACTCGAAACTCGAAAATGAGACTCGAAACTCGAAATTTTAAACTCGAAACTCGATACTCGAAACTCGAAACTCGAAAATGAGACTCGAAACTCGAAATTTCAAACTCGAAACTCGATCCTCGAAACTCGATACTCGAAACTCGATACTCAAAACTCGAAACTCGAAAATGAGACTCGAAACTCGATACTCGATACTCGATACTCGAAACTCGAAACTCGAAAATGAGACTCGAAACTCGAAATTTTAAACTCGATACTCGATACTCGAAACTCGAAACTCGAAAATGAGACTCGAAACTCGAAATTTTAAACTCGATACTCGAAACTCGAAACTCGAAAATGAGACTCGAAACTCGATATTTCAAACTCGAAACTCGATACTAGAAACTCGAAACTCGAAAATGAGACTCGAAACTTGAAATTTTAAACTCGATACTCGATACTCGAAACTCGAAACTCAAAAATGAGACTCGAAACTCGAAACTCGAAGATAAGTAACACACATTATGGTATCACTCGTGGTCTTTAGATGATCACCTGGGGTAATTAAATCACTCGGATCATTAAATCGTCATTTGGGGTAATAGAATGATCATCTGGGGGTAATTAAGCGACCATCCGGGTCATTATATGATTGCTCGGGTTTGGGGTTTATAATAGGATGTACGGTACCCTTAAAATCCAGTGATCACGGGTCACAGGTGCCCTTAATATTTCACATACCCCATTATACAGGTATACCATGTGTGCCCTAAAATCCAGGTAGGCTACCCCATGATCATATCCAGGTAATTCAGTTCATAGGCCTAGGGTCTGAGCGTGTTCAACGGACGGGAAACGGCCCACTGTATGTGCCGTCGTTCGCACTTATTTTTTTCACACGTTAACCCTTACAGCCCCAGATCCCATGAAATCCCATTTCCCAGCATCCTGGTTCCACCTGGCGCTGAGGTTTTTGTCTGAAATAATGGCCCCGGGCTATATAGCTGGGCGAATACACTCGCCCAGCACAGCTTCCCCCGTGGCGCAGTTGGTAGAGTGTCCGCCCGCCAACCGAGAGGTCGTGAGTTCAAACCCCGGGGCGTGGCACCTCTTGTTGTGTGTGCTTTTTTCGCTTGAAAAAAATTTCGTTGGAAAATCCACCGGGTGGGTTAGGGAATATGGAACGATTTTTTTTTTTCTTTTTAATTTTCACTTTTTTTCTCTAATTTTACCCTGATTAACCCTTACAGCCCCAGATCCCATGAAATCCCATTTCCCAGCATCCTGGTTCCACCTGGCGCTGAGGTTTTTGTCTGAAATAATGGCCCCGGGCTATATAGCTGGGCGAATACACTCGCCCAGCACAGCTTCCCCCGTGGCGCAGTTGGTAGAGTGTCCGCCCGCCAACCGAGAGGTCGTGGGTTCAAACCCCGGGGCGTGGCACCTCTTGTTGTGTGTGCTTTTTTCGCTTGAAAAAAAATTCGTTGGAAAATCCACCGGGTGGGTTAGGGTTATGGGGCCACCCAGCTCACACGGATACATGTGAGGGGCTCATAAAGGACGGCATTTGATTGGGTCGCAACTATCGCATACATTATATTCATGAGGTTTTGAATGTATCACAACTGATTAGCAAAAAAAGACTCAAACTTGTTTGAACAAGGTGGTCAATACTTCTTTGCCGTAATGAAGTAAGCCTATCTCTTTTGTGTGTAAAATCCGTCTACAAGGAAGCAACATTATCGAGTCAATTTCTTGACTTCTGATGTTTGTTGTTTATTGCCAGGCCGGATCGACCGGGGATCAACCTGGATTTAAAATTTAAAAAAAAAGGTTCAATAATACATGTAGGAATAGGAATATGATCAGTGTAGACTGTGGATAAGGCCAAGTAATATAAATAACATGTTTCTTGTTCCCGCGCGCGTCAAATATGGAAGCCGCCATCAATATTTTTGATATTTACTATTACAAAACAACAACAAAAGGTTTTTTAAATTATTTTTTTAACCTTTCTTTATTGTCAAAGTCAAAAACAGGACCCTAATAGATGACAAGTATTTGACCTTAAAGAACATACATAACCCACATAATACCCCTTGACCCACACCATAAGGGATGGTAACTCCTAACCCGGGAAAAAAACGGGTCGGGTACCCGGGTATGAACTACCCGTGCATCCACAGGACACAGCCCTAAATTGGAATGACATATTTTAGTAACACCACTGGTATGATCCAAATTACCACAGACAAGCTATACAGACAGACTTGACAGTTAGGGTGTTCTTTAAATTAGTCACAGGGGTCATATATGGCAGCACGGTCATCTTGGAAAAAAATATCAAAAATATCAAAAACAGTAAATAGTAAGGTCCCCCTATCTACTTTTGAAAAATGTCCTGAAGAGAAACATGTTATTTATTTTACTTGGCCTAAAGTAATCAATTCATCAGGTGTTTTGTATTATGAGTGAGCTATACAGGTTTTTTCTATTCCATTTGACCTATCTCAACATAAAATAACACAATTTTCAGTCAGGGGTCCGGGGGAAAAGTGTGCAGCAGCGCCCTCTGTTGTCACCATACCTTATTTTGTGGTGGAGTGATTTGAGTACAAAACCCTTCATATTACTCATTTGCTGACATGTTGCTGTTATTTAGGTGTCTAAACAAATGTAAATGAGTTCAAACTACTTATTTTTTAAAGTTACATGAAAATTGGACATTGCGTTTTCTTAAAATTTAGGCCAAGTAAAAAACCTCTTGTTTTGATTCCTAACTTTTTGAAAAAAGGAGGATGAGGGCAGTTTTTTTTCTCATTTTTTTCCACCGAAATGGCGGATCCAAGATGGTGGATGCCCCTTTTTCCAAAACTGGTTTGCATTTTCCAACATGGTGGAATTGTTTTTGCTTCAAAATGGCCGTCACTTTTCTAAGACTAGCTTTATTACCTTAAAATGGGTACATACTGGAAACAAATCAAGATATTTTAATATAACACAAGGATTTATTCTCTATTTTTTCTCGTTAAGGTATACAAAGCAAAACAAGAAAAGATGTGTATTCTAGATTTACAAAATATCAGTGTGATCTGGGGAATATCTTGATAAATAAATCAGTTTCAGCCAAAAACGACAAACAAATGTTCCCAAGGCCTATTTTAGCACACAAGTTTTACCCACGGTTTATGTATCCTCTGATGATACAGTTTCATTTTTATCATATTTTGATAATTAACATTTCACCTGTTTTGTTGTTCTTTAATTTTAAGTTTTTTTTAAAAATATTGACATGTTCTCCATTTACAACATCAGTGTGATCTTGAGAATATAAAAAAATATGTTTAAAAAAACCACAATTTTTGTTTGATGCGGCAGCCAAAATGGATGCGCGCGAGGATGAGAAACTACTATATTTTTGTATTTGGCCTTATCACTTTGGATCAAAATTAACCACGAGGGCGCTTTTCAAGATTTTACGCGAGTTTTCATCCATTCACTATTTTAAAGTGTACAGCTAAAAATATGATCCAAAGTTTGACCTATTCAAGAAATCTGAGCTTTCTATCACAATTAGTTTGTCTGCAGCACTCAAATCGGTGTGCAATTCAAAGGGATGTCATACTGTAACAAAAAACGTTACGAATCACGTAATTAAAGGTAGATGACCCGATCACATTTTCGTAACACAGAATTATTTCAAACATACGGAGATTTTCATATCATATGAAAGCTCGTATTTTTCTCATCATCATACTGAAATTTGACGGCCTAAATCGGTATAATTACGGAGAAATCGATGAAATAACGTCGAATTACCGCGAATGGTGGTAACCACCGATATAGTTTGTGTACTACTCAATGGGTACAGTTCACAGCATCTTGTGCGTCTAAAATAAGAACCATTAGAGCTATGCAACTTAAACTTTGGAACACGACTTTTTTAAGGATGACCTTTCATGTAGAATAGAAAACTTCAAGTTGAAAATCGGAACATCTACCTTTAATTGATTAATAATTAACAAAGATTACAGAGCTTGATTGGTCGTATATATTGTCATCCATGAATAACGCCACCAGGCTCAACACAGCTGAATTTTTTTGTGATAAAAAATTAACAGAGGGCGGTTGCTATTATGTCCCAAATTTCTAAGGATGTGCCCGATTGAATACTACTGCTATGTGTAATTACATACCTCTTTATGAGTTGAATCTTCTCTTCCTTCTTTGGTGTCTTTGCTGAAGTACAGTGTCCCATATTTAGGCTCATCTTCCGTGTTTTTCTACGGAATTAAAGAGAGATGTATCATGAAGTTATGGTTCATCTTCCTATGTATAAAACACAGTGAGCATACCATTGACGCGTGATTGTGTTGTTATGATATTACACAAACCCAGGGGCGGACTGGCCACTGTGGCGTTGTGGCGATTGCCACATATGGGCCGCTTGGTTCTGGGCCTCTCAGGGCCAGTTACTCACTTGTGTAAAGCATTTTTCGGGCCGTTTTGGACGTAAATTGGTCCCCAACACTACGCTGACATGGTAAAAAAGGGCCGCTTTAATAATTTTGCCACGGCCGCTTTCAGGTCCCAGTCCACCCCTGCACCACACACATAGTCTTGGGATAGGGCTGCTATATGAAAAGTATAGCTCCCGATATGTTGGTTGCATTGGCAAATGTAGATATTATATTTATTTAACAAGACATATGGTTTTGAAGAAAAAAAAAGATAACTGTAATTGGTATCCTTTGATGTTTTGGAAAAAGTGTAATTTAGGTCCCGTATTCTGGACAGTATTTCTAAATCATATATAGAAGTTAAGGCTTCACTTCATTTTCGATATGCTCTCTAAAGGTCTGATTGAAGGTGAATGGGAGCTGATGATAACATTATTATAAAGGCTGTAGAAGAATATATTGACGGAATCGAACTGATAAGTTCGTTAATGAAGAAAACCACGATCTCTAAAAGGTGCAATATTCATATAAATTTGCCTCATGTGAAAAAGGCGGATTTGGTACTTTAGGTCTTAGTAGCGTTCAATACCTGTGAATAAAAGTTGTTATTGAGTCGCTGTATACTGTTATCATTGGCCAATCACAGCGCAGAGATGTGGGCGTGGCTTACGATGAAATGCGATTCACGAATGAAATTTAAAATTAGTTCACCGTAAACTCAGTGGAAAAAGCACGTAAAACTTACATGTTGAAAATCAAGATTCAATATTGTTGCAATATTTTTTACGAATTTAAGAAAATATAAACAAAAGGAACTGCCTCCAGTGAATTACGTCGAGTCTCTACTTAAGATTAGTGTAATTTAATGAGTTGTAAAACACTGCTCGGATACACAATTCCCATACGTAATACGCATCTAAAGTGCTCAACAAAAGAAAGTCATACACTTTTTTATGTCCTATAGACATGATAGAGTGTCTTCCGATTATTTTTGTCCAAACAGGCTAGATAGACATATGAATATTTTCGAAATAATTTGATACCAAATATTCCACTAAACAACAAAGATAAACCATTATCAACATCATTTAATTAAAAAAATAAATTGACATTTCAAAATTCACTTTTTCAACGCACGCAAGTGACGAGAAAATGCTGTGTGTGGCACTTGAATGGCAAGGAATGAAAGTGATATTGATCGCACAGTAAAACTGCGTTGATTCGTGCCTGCTGAGCGAGCGGGTTATTTGATTGTGAACAGATAATATGTGGTCTTTTCTCCCCGCGTAGTTTGTTGAAAATTTGAATTTTGAAACGTCATGGATTGTTATTAAATGGTGTTAATAATGGTTTATCCTTGTTGTTTTGTGACATTTTTGTATCAAATTGTTCCGGAAAGGTTATTCTAAATGTCTATCTAGCCTGCTTGGTTACAAACTAATCAGAAGTTACTCTATGGGACATAAACAAAGTGTATGACTCTCTTTTGTTGACAACTTTATGTTAATCATATTTAAAAGCGTATCATTCTGGCACTATATTCGTCGTGCCTCCCCAATACCCCGAAACAGTGACCCAACCTTGGTATATTATTATTTTTTAAATTTTATTTTTTTAGTTAGTTAGTTTTAGTTAGTTAGTTAGTTAGTTAGTTAGTTAGTTAGTTAGGTAGTTAGTTAGTTAGTTAGTTAGTTAGTTAGTTAGTTAGTTTTATTTTTATTTATTTATTTTCTTATTTATAACAATAGGCTAAAAAGCCAGGACAAACCCAATAGTGACAAGCACTAAATTAAAGTAATGCCCGAACATCAAAATAAATAAAAAGGGACAGACAAAAATACCAAAATGGGGAACAAGACAATGAAAGGGTAACAGATACCCTACCCACATCAAGGGCATCTCGCCAGGGGTATACGATTCCAATTGCCGCATCACTTTTGTGTGTGCATATCTTAGGTGGCGATGTGGGCGCTGTTTGTTTTCTGGCTTACATGTAGGTATGAGGTTTTGAAAGTTATGATAATATGTTCGTGCTGGACGGATTTTACAAGCCTGATATAATATAATATAATATTTCACGTTTCATTGTTTATATTATGCATGTGAATTCCTTTTCTCACTTTACACCATATCGTCATTGTTTGTGTCTGACGAGCTTGATGCAAATCTATAAGAATTCCTTGAATTTCATTGACATGACCTAATTTTTGTGTGTAATCACCTGATATCAACGTATGCGCAGTATAGGACTTTCCTATCCCACAATTAATCGAATCCCTGATCTTGCTACGCCCGCAGCACTATTCCAGTTCAAATAGATGATATCCGGTTACCTTGTTTTCATAGGGATTTTCTCTTAGTTTCACTTTCACTGTTGTTAGAGTGCACGTAATGTAGTCGCAAATTGCGTCTATAACCTAATATAATATGGAAGGTTCATTATACTGATCCAGTGTAAGTACTCATGTGTACGTTTCGGACACAACTGTATCCTTTGTCAACACTTGTGGTAGTGATGATCTTGACGACTCATGACGCTTTTTGCAGTCTTGGAGTTGCCAGTTGATTTGGTAGGAAAAATGAGCACGCCATCTTGTTCAGCTTGAATAATGAAACATTGAAACTAAAAGGTCCAGTATAACGTTTTTAATGTCCTCCGCATTATGTTATCTATGTCTTTGTTATTTGCACCCATGTTGGAAACAGATTTTCTCAATGTTACCGTGGGTTTACTACTTAGAATCATATATCAAATTGAAGCTTAGGTAACAGCGTTTCAAAGAATGCTTGTTATTTTGATCTGGTAGCTATGGTAACCAGTCCAGGCCTATGATTGGCTAAACACGGGAACAAACGTTACTAGAAAACGTAAATGTTGCAGGTTCACCATACTTTGGTAGATGATGTATGGGAACAATGCTCACGAACCAATGAAGCCGGATTTTTTATTCGGTTGCCATGGTAACCAGGAACCGACCAATCAGGTAATTTTGCGTTATAATTCAAATTTGGAAAGATAAATTGAAAATCCGGCTTCATTGGTTCATTCCTCTATTCAAGCTTATTATCCATTCCAAATATCACGCTGATACGAGGTTTCGTTTTTGAGTTACGTTTGTTCCCATATTGCAAGTTTGCGTGTTTTACAGTTTTGAGATATCGTGCAAAACGTATGAAAAATATTAAAATTGGCGAGAAAAAAAATTATACTATGTAGCGTTGAGAGCGAAATACCAACATCAAGTAGTTTAATTAAAGGATAAAAGGCAGGAATGACTAACTTAACATAAATATTCATTGAAGATTCCTCAACTTTATGATGTCATTAAGAAGTACTGACACAAATCACGGAATTTCAAAACTGACGACTTGCAAAAGATAACGGACATGAAATAATCAGACTACCACAATATTACTGCGATTTAAATCAGGATGCAATTATTTGTGCTAACATCAAGGGATACGCAGAAAGAAATTACAAACATATATCACAAACAGACTGGCAAAATGGTATAAGCATCGGTCAATATTATTAGAATTTGAGCAGTAAATGAAACATAATATCATGGTACAGCCTGGATTTTAATGATAAGTGTTTGTGTTAAACATAAGTATTTTCTATTATGGCTATTTTTCATTCAAACTGATTCCATAGACTACATCGATATTTTCGTCAAAAAATAGCTTCCTCTCCCAGTCAATGGAACGGCTGGGTCACGTGATTGGACGATCGGTCTCAGATGGATCGACTATAATTCACAATACACATTGAGCTACAATAGAATAGAAAGTTAAAATACCTTGCAATCTGTATTGGAATGTGAACCATCTGTATGGACGTTTCCGGCCATGCTTAGTCCGCTGTTAGCGGTCTCTCAATGATTTCAGCTTAGTCTTTGCGAAATGTTATAAACCCACCTACATGACCTGGCTAACTTGTAGCTAACGGGAAGCTCATCGACTTCCCTTCAAATACAGGGTGAACAAAAAAGCCCGTAATTATCCTATACCATAACCGTTTATTACTATAAAAAAAGTCTATACATCTGAGACCGATCTTCCAATCACGTGACCCAGCCGTTTCATTGACTGGGAGAGGAGGCTATTTTCTGATGAAAAATATCGATGGAATCTATGGAATCAGTTTCAATAAAAAATAGCCATAATAGAAAATAATTATGTTCAACACATACACTTATCATTAAAATCCAGGTTGTACCATGATATTATGTATAATTTACATACCTAACTGCGGATGAGTACCTACTCAATTTCTAATAATATTGACCGATGCTTATACCATTTTGCCAGTCTGTTTGTGAAATATGTTTGTAATTTCTGGCTGTTAGCACAAATAATTTCATCCGGATTTAAATCAGTGATATTGTGGTAGTCTGATTATTTCATGTCCATTATTTTCATATCTTTTGCAAGTCGTCATTTTTGAAATTCCGTGATTTGTGTCAGTACTTCTTAATGACATCATGAAGTTGAGGAATCTTTAATGAATGTTAATGTTTAGTTAGTCATTCCTGCCTTTCAGCCTTTAATTACTTGATGTTGGTATTTCGCTCTCAACGCTACATAGTAGTATAATATATCCATGATGAGTTTCAGGAATATTTGGAAAGGTTTTTACTTGTTACTTTTACTAAAAATTACAAGATGGCAAATACAAAAATATTGTGGCCTCCTGCGTTGTGATAAAGCTTCTAAGTTCACCAGTTTCGATCGTTTTCAGCTTTGTGTTTTTATTCATATGCCGAACACAGGTGACGAATTCAAAGACTTTTGATTTCAAATAATGCGCAAATGGTTCGATATTTGGCTCTCTTTGAATGGTACACTAGACATAGCTGCTACGTGCATGCGTGTGATGATAATAATATACATTTGAGCAGTATTGTGTATATTGCATAAGGCAGCTTAATTGTTTTAATTCACATTATGAGGTTCGACCGGAGGATGGAATAAAATGGGATCCTTTGACAACTAGCGAATATACGCCAGAAGACCGTACATCTTATTTTTTTTGCTCATCACCCCTGCACATCCAAGCACCAAAGATCGCTCTTCGACGAATTCACTATAATACGCATGTAATTTGTACTATTGGTATTTTTCATGGAAAAGTTGAATTTTAAGGCATTTTACCAATTGATCAGTTTGGTCGAAAAAACTGTGTGTTACTTATCTTCGAGTTTCGAGTTTCGAGTCTCATTTTCGAGTATCGAGTTTCGAGTATCGAGTTTCGAGTATCGAGTTTCGAGTATCGAGTTTCGAGTATCGAGTTTCGAGTATCGAGTTTCGAGTATCGAGTTTCGAGTATCGAGTATCGAGTATCGAGTTTAAAATATCGAGTTTCGAGTCTCATTTTCGAGTTTCGAGTTTCGAGTATCGAGTTTCGAGTTTAAAATATCGAGTTTCGAGTCTCATTTTCGAGTTTCGAGTATCGAGTTTCGAGTTTAAAATATCGAGTTTCGAGTCTCATTTTCGAGTTTCGAGTATCGAGTGTCGAGTTTAAAATTTCGAGTTTCGAGTCTCATTTTCGAGTTTCGAGTTTCGAGTATCGAGTTTCGAGTTTAAAATATCGAGTTTCGAGTCTCATTTTCGAGTTTCGAGTTTCGAGTATCGAGTTTCGAGTTAAAAATATCGAGTTTCGAGTCTCATTTTCGAGTTTCGAGTATCGAGTTTCGAGTTTAAAATTTCGAGTTTCGAGTCTCATTTGAGTTTCGAGTTTCGAGTATCGAGTTTCGAGTTTAAAATATCGAGTTTCGAGTCTCATTTTCGAGTTTCGAGTTTCGAGTATCGAGTTTCGAGTTTAAAATTTCGAGTTTGATTTCAGAAGACATTTTTAAAAGCATTTTTAAAAATAATAATTGGATCCCTCTAAATACCTCATTTAAAGAAATTAGTATTCAAATTCTAAACTCGAGTTTCGAGTATCGAGTTTCGAGTTTAAAATATCGACCCCTCTAAACACCTCATTTAAAGAAATTCGTATTCAAATTCTAAACTCGAAAAAACAGGTCCCGAAATATCGAGTTTAGGGTAGCTTAGTACTGGGGCATTGTGGGATTTTGTTTTAAATCTCATAACAATCTATGTTTGATTTCAGAAGACAGCATTTTTAAAAATAATAATTGGACCCCTCTAAAGACCTCATTTAAAGAAATTCGTATTTAAATTCTAAAACTCGAAAAACAGGTCCAAATATCGAGTTTAGGGGTAGCTTAGTACTAGAGTGTTGTGGGATTTAAAAAAAAATCATTTCGGGGGCCATAAATAGACATTTATACATAGAAATTCATCAAGCATGGTATTAAATTGTAGCTTTTATAAAGATCTTGCGATTAAAATCGTAAAATATCAAGCAAGCGAGTATGGATAGATTTGCCAAAAAAACGAAGATCTAAGCCCGTCTGTCTTAATTTAAACACTTGGTTTTTGTACGTGTTGGGTTTCCACCATAATCGTAGGCCTAACATTTTACTAATATAAAATGGTTAAAGGTATATGACCCGATCACTTTTTTGGGCTATGATTTTTTTTCACATCAAGATATTTTGGTATCAGAAGAATCCCCATATTTTTCTCATTATGTCTGTAAAATATTAGGGGCCAGAAATGTTTCATTTGGAAATCATAGGCTAAAATGTGGTGAATTACTGCCAAATGTGGTTAACCACCAACCAGTCTGTGTACTACTCAATGGGCACATGTCTTTTGACCTTGCGCTTCTAAAAATAGAACCATTGGAGTTATGCAACTTAAACTTTGGAATGCAACAATTTTAAGGATGACCTTTCATGTAAAATAGAAAACATCATGTTGAACATCGGGTCATCTACCTTTAACATCTCTCTATCATTTTTTTCCCTTTTCTTAATTATAGTCTTGTCTTTGATTTGGCACCAAACTCAAAATGTTAAACTCGAAACTCGAAATTTTAAACTCGAAACTCGATACTCGAAACTCGAAAATGAGACTCGAAACTCGAAATGTTAAACTCGAAACTCGATACCCGAAACTCGAAACTCGAAAATGAG